>JACGWL010000699.1:0-62420 GCA_034509725.1 Sesamum angolense
TGCTACGAACTAAGGCCAGTAGACTGTTTGGACAGTAGGACCGTACTCGTATAGATTCGAGCCTAAATGTTCATGGCCAAATTCACCTAGACTCTAGAGCCATGGACTGTTGCTTGACAACCACCCATGGTAACGGGCCATTTACGGTTATGGGATAATCGAAAATAATTAATTAAATTAAATTTAATTAATTGTGTTGGTCACATATGCCCAAGTCTAGCTGAAGGGTGAACCTAAAGAGTCACACCCTACCACTATAGTGGGATAGAATTAATTTGGAATTAATTCTAGAAGAGTTAGATTAATTTAATTGGATTAAATTAATCTTTAGAGAGAATAAATGATTGGATCATTTATTTATACCAATCCATTCGATGGATAACTTGAAATTAAATTAATTGGATTAATTAGAATTTCAAGTTAGCTAGTAAAATTAATTGGATTAATTTTATTGGGCTTGGTCCAATTTATAAATTGGATTTATAAATTGAAAGAGAGAGCATGGGCTTGGATCTTTTAATTAGTTGAAAAGATAAGAAGTTTAATGTTGGGCTTATGATTAAATTAGATTTAATATAAGTCCATAAGACGTGGGCTTGATCCTATCGAGCCCGGTTCATTAAATACAAGTCCAAGGCCTTGGTTAGACCTTGGCTAAGTCAATGAGGACAATTTTGGAAGGTCTTTGGCTGATTTAATATGCAAAATTTCGTGCATAAAGGGGGCTAGGGTTAGGATGGTTGTTTTGGAGCCTAACTAGGTTAGGACTCCTAGTATGTGTATGACTAGGTCATATATATACCTTCATTAAAACCCTAGCCACACACACAACACATACTAGCCTCAAAACCTCACAAATTTCTCGTCTCTCTCTCTCTCCCATGTTATCCATATCAGTTTTTTTATTTTAGTCTTAGAGATCAAAAGGAAAAATGAAAGAGAGATCAAAACACGTTAATTCATAGCGATTGTTTTGATCTCCATCTCTTCTGTGGAGATTTTGCTAGCACGAAATCTTCACATCCTTTAGTGGTGGTGTGTCATTCTTGGGAGGATCTCAAGATCGAGGTCTCGTCGTGGACGGATTCGGAAACAAAAACGAAGAGGAGACAACGCTTGTAGCCGTACGAGAAAAAAAATGACAAAGGTAAAACTTCGTTTTTTGCTCCTTCTGTTTTTTCTCGTATTTTTTGGCCTATGTTTTATTTTTGATACACCGAACGCCCGGGAAAGATCAAGGGTACATCCCTTGATCAGAATTAATTTAGAATTAATTATCGCACGTTTTACCGTTTTTTCGATTATTCGCGCTTCTGCCGCGCTTCCTGGGCCGATCCGCTTCCTTCATTCCCACCATCTAAGCTTGTCAATGGGTAAACAAGACTTAGGTTCAAGCCCAGGCCCTATTTTACCCAATGGTTCCAACCCAATCCAAGACCGGTGGATCCATTGAAATGAGTCTGACTTATTTGACCCAATATTTCGAGTTGGGTCCAAACCTGATTGTATTTTTTTTTCTAAAAAAAATTAAGAATTTCCAAACAAGTGAACAACTCTATAACATGAATTTTCCATTAACATCCATATTTTTAGCTTATGGATTTGATAGAGTGGAGGAAAAAAGAAAAATCATTTGCAAGTGGTGAGAAGTTCCTATACAAAATTAGATAGGAAACGTTCGCAATGAGGTAGGAAATCTAAGGTGGTGGCATGCTAGCAAACCAACGGCGGACGATGGAGAAACAAAGAGAAAAAATAGGGGCACACATTAGGTTTTGGCCGAGGAGAAAAAGGCATTTTAGTTGTCGACAATAGAGAGATCGACCATAGATAGGTGCCTGAAATGATCGCAGAGTGAAAGGATTTCAAATGATGGTGGCCTGCCGGCAAGGCGGAGGCGAATGACCAAGAAATGGAGGAAAGAGGAAACAAATATAAAAATAGAGGTGGTGAGCAAGTGGAGGCTCTTGCCCATGCCATTCGCCAGCTAAAAGGTAGATGGGGAGGTAATTGGTAGGTCAGGAGGACAATGCCGGTGCTGGTCATCGGCGATGAGGGTTGTTGGCTAGTCTTTCTACAATCTGGCTAGCGGATGGTGGTGATTGGACTTTGGAATTTATCTCATAATTTTTTCTTTCTTTAGTTACATAGTCATTTGCAAATGATTTTGACTATTATCGAGATATTTGGAATTGTAGATTCTCGTAAATATTTAAATTTTAATTTAGGTAACTATTTAAAATAAAAATCTTAACCTAACAAGATATGAGTGTGGGTATTATCGGCTCTATACCTGACCCATACCCATGTATTTTATTTTAATGTTTCTTGATTTGGGTCTGGGCTTAGGTTTACTTAAAAATAATGAATTTGATATTATTATAATGGGCCTGAGTTTGCGTATTATTTATCCATTGATAGGCCTACAAACATTGCAAAGATCAAACGATGGCTATAGGGATTTAATTTTCAGAGTTATATATAGAATATTATGAGTTCAATATTATGTTAAAGTTATCAAAACTAATTGGTAGGACAATAAAATAGACTTACACAGGTACTTACAATAGAGGAAGATATGACAAAATTTGTGTGGAATTAGAAACAAATAAACAGCTATATCCAATAATCAAAACTGGATCTAGGAAGCAAAAAGTCACTTATGAATTAAAAATTAAGTTATGTTAAAACTGCAGTCTAATTAGATATTCAAGCAAAGCTTGCATAGAAAACAAGGATTTGAACAATACCAGACCAATAATAAGGATTATAAATCAAGGAATAAAAGTATAGATCTGAAAGTAGAGCACAGTTGGAACATAATGCATGCATACAATTACAACAAATGACTGGAATGAGTAGAGACGGCAATTGGGCCTAAAAAAATCAGGGCCTGACTCGAACCCCCTCGATTTGGGACAGGTTTGGTATTGATTTTGGCAGGTCCCAAATAGGTCTGGGGCCATTAGGTTGGGACCTGATCGGGTCCGGGGCGGGGTATGGGTTTGTTGTCGGACTGTCCCCAAACCAGACCCGGTTCATTTTTTTAATATTTTTTTATTATTTATATATAATACATTATTAATAAAAATTGTAGTATTATATGTAAATATTTAAATAAATTTTCATATATCCAACTCTATAAGAAATTCAAAAATAAAAAATTAGTTGTTGTTTTAGCTACCATTCGATTCGGAAGAAAGAGTCGTAGGTGAGAAAATTTATAATTTATATGAACATATACTTTGTCTTAGAAAATTCATTTTAGATTGAAAATTATTCTAAGGTATTTAGATCTAAACTGATATTACTATTAAAAATAAATAAATTATTAGTTGAATACATTCTTTGTATTATATAATTCATTGTAGATCATAAAATGATATTACTTAATGAGAAAATTCATAATTAAGATAAAACGTATACTTTGTCTTAAACAATTCGTTTTAGATTGAAAACAATGTTAAGATATCTACATTTAAACTGATATTATTTATTAAAAAAAAATATTAGTTGAATGTATTTTTTTTTTATATAATTAATTGTAGACCATAAAATTATATTACTTGACAAGAAAATTAATAATTTAGATTAACGTATACTTTGTCTTAAATAATTCATTTTAGATTAAAAATTATGTTAAGGCATTTAAATCTAAACTGGTATTATTTATTAAAAAAATAAAATATTAGTTGAATGTATTCTTTGTAATATATAATTGTAGATTGTAAAATGATATTACTTGACAAGAAAATTAATAATTTAGATGAATGTGTACTTTTTTATACAATATATTTTAGATCAAAAACTATGTTAATATATTTAAATCTAAACTGATATTATTTATTAAAAAATAAAATTTAGTTAAATGTATTTTAATCTAATTAATTAATAATTGAACTTATTTGGTTTAATCCAATTTTATTACCAACCCCTAATATGATAGGGGGTCATTACATTGATCAATGATAAATTATAAGCAATTGAACTTAGGAGGATTCTTGAGCTGATAAATACGAATTCAAAAGAAATAAAAGAAAAAGTCAATCAACTGAAGGCATGCCCTAAATTGCATTGTACCTTCAATGGTTTCATAAGTTAACATAATTTATTATAAACAATATGAAAACAATAGAAGAGGATAGTATTTCCTCTAGCGGGACATAAAGAATGTAGAAATCCAAGTATAATTCTCTTAGAAATGGATATCAAGCTCTGTTCTTTTTAGCCTGCAGGTGAGCAAGAAATGAGAAATGAATTTCTTGGTTTAGGGAGAGCGAAAAGGATAAAATCATAAAAGAAGAAAGACTTAGAAGTTTGTATTTGAAGCAAAATTGTGAATGTAATCAAAGCCAAGTAAGATGCTAGTTAAGACTGAACCAAGTTTTATCCTTTATGTTTCCTCCCTCTGATTATAAATCTTACATATATCTCCTCGCTCTGATTTATGTTTCTGTAGTATACTACACCAATTGTATATTGGAAAGCAATGTCTACTTATTTGGGTATTTTACATTTCTCTTTTTAATTTAATAGATGGAATCTAAAACGGGAGATACTTCACAACCATCTGTTAGAGAAATTAATACGGAAATGAAAATGAGTAATGATTCTAGTGACAAAGTTAAGATTGAGAACATATCTCAAGGTACTAGTAGAGGAAGTGAACATATGAGGATGGAACCACTTCAAGAGAATTAAAGTTGACAATATTCAATTTGCTTAGTGTAACTATTTCAAAGTCCGCCTCAAAGCTTCAAGTGATTATGGTACCACTCATTTGCACAAGTATTATGATAACGTTTGTAAAAGATGACATAGAAAAATAGATATCCGTCAAAATTTTATGATGGAAAATCAAAAATTAGTGGTGGCCAAGAGTTGGGAACATATATCTTCAATCAAGAAGATTCGAGAAATGAGCTTGCTTCAATAGTTATTTTGCACGATTATTCACTTATTAGTTAATCATATTGGTTTTAGAAGATTTGTTGCTAGTCTTTAGTTGCTTTAACATGATCTCAAAAGATACTCTCAAGAGTGATATTTTAAAGATTTACAAATCTGAGAAAGCAAAATGTTATAAATTATTGGACAAGCTTAAGTGCCGAATTGCCACCAATTGACATGTTGATTTCAAGTAACAACTATAAAGGTTTTATGACAACAACTGCACATTTTATTGATAACAGTTGGATATTACAAAATTAAATTTTAAGGTATTTTGTTTAAATTTAAGTTTCAAATATATTACATTAATGTACTTTCACTACTAAAAAATGCGAGAATTGTAACGGCTTTTTTGTAATGGCCAAAAGCTGTTACAATTGTCATGGTCATTGTCACTGTTTTTTAACGGTTTGAGAGGACTGACGTCATATAGGAAAATTTTATTTTTTTATTTTGTAACGGCCAAAAACCGTGTGTATGGCCATTACAACCAGTGTGGTGTGCGTAAAATCGTTACAACATTTCAACAGTTACAATATTATACCCATTTTTGTAACGATATAGACATTGTAACGAACTTTACGGATAAAATAGAAGTCGTGTTACAATGACCGTTCCAAATGTCATCACAAAAAACTGACCGTTACAATAGCCATTACAAAACAACGGCTATTTTTCAATGGCTACATTAGGAGTTACAAAAGCCGCTACAAATTATCTTATATATATGTGCAAGATATTTTTATTTCATTACAATTCATGTTTTATATAATCTTACCAACCACAAACATTCTCAATACTCGAATTTTCTTGTATATTTACTTGAGTGGCTTTGAATTAATGTTCAATTATATATATATATATATATATATATATATTATATATATATATATTATTGCTCGAATTCTTGGATCGTCGATCAGCTAGCTAGTGGTGATCGTCTTTTGAGTTGGTTGACCAGGTAACAACATACGACTAATTTAGTATTGTATTGCATTTAATTAAATTAATTATATTTTGCTAAGTATGTAGCTAGTGATTAATTTAATTAGATAGTTTTTATGATTGGTTTTTAATTTTTAATTATATATATATATATGTTAGTTAATATATTGTTAATATGCATGTATTCACCTAATTAAGTAGTGAAATGCATGTAATTACTATTTTTAAATTTATAAGTCGTGATCAATTAGCTGAAAATTGTAGCTTGATTATATATTGCATACGTGTGAATTTACAGTTATATACATATAATATCATCATGTTATGATAATTGAGGAGATTGATGTATAATAAGAACCTTCGGGGAGTGCAGCTTTTACACCAGAGTTTGAGGATTGGGTTAAGACTTTCATAGAATAGGCTAAGGGTCAACGTAGATATATGGATGGAGATAAAATTAGGTGCTCTTGCCGAAAGTGCAAGAACACAAAGTTTGGAACACCCGATGAAGTCAGTTGTCATTTGTGTATGCGAGGGTTTATGGCTGAATATTATAATTGGACTTCACATGGCGGGGATATTGTGCAGGATTATTATGAGGTTCCCAGTGTCCCTCAAGTGTCGGAGGAGCCAACCTCCGCTAGCCATGTTGAGGATAATTATCCACAGTAGGGTGATGAACAACATATGAATTGGGCGCAGAGGATGGTTTTTTATGCAGTCAGGCCGAGTTATTTTGCTTCTTACCACGAAGGTGTCCTTGATGATGGTAGTGGTTTGTCCCTGTAGATGCCGATACTAGTTCATATGTTTACGGCAGCAGTGGCCCGTACAATTGTGATGAATCAGGGTTGGCAGACCGTTTTTCCAATGTAGTTCTGCAGACCACCCTTTGTGGGACAGTTGCAATTAATCTCAATTGGGTGTTCTTGCTGAGTTGGTGGATATCAAGGCGGATGGTCATATTTCTCAGCAAATATATGTAGAATATCCCAATAGACTAATAGAATATTTTCCTCCAATCACACTCTGTCGGGAGATTACTACCGCACGAAGAAGTTGGTAAAGAATTTGGGTTTACCCGTTGAGAAGATTCATGCGTGTAAAACAATTGCATGTTGTACTGGAACGACGACGTCGATTTGTAGTATTTCAAATTCTATGGGAACGGTAGGTACAAGCCTGCTCGAGGGCGAGACCCACACCAGAAGAAGTCCCCGTATGCAGTTCTTAGGTACCTGCCGCTAACTCCCCACCTGCAGAGGTCGTATTCTTTGAGGGCGACTACGAGCACATGATGTGGCATGCCACACATCAGACAGCGGAGGGGTCGATGTGTCATTTATCTGATGCCGAGGCATGGAAACATTTTGACCGGATGTATCCTAATTTTACAAAAGAGCCGCATAATGTTTGGTTGAGCCTTTGTACAGATGTTTTGCGCCGCACGGTCAATACAGTCGTATTTATTCATATTGGTCGGTTATCATTACACCGTATAATATTCTCCTTGGTATGTGAATGAGTTCCAAGTACATATTTCTCACAATGGTAATCCCTGGCCCTTCTAATCCGAAGCGCCTCATCGATGTGTACTTGGAACCGTTGATCGAAAAGTTGCTGCAGTTGTAGCATGTGGGTAGGAGAACGTACGACCATGCTACGGATCGGACTCCATGATGCGGGTGGCATTGATGTGGACTGTGAATGGCCTACCCGCTTATGGAATGGCATTTGGGTGGCTGTCTGCAAAATAAAGGCTCGAAGAGTTGTCGATGATTCCAAGTGGACTAAGACAGTCGCATACCAGACGAAGGCAGTCGTACCAGTTTCTATAGTGGCCGTTGGCAATCAATCGTACGATTTACGTGACCCCAATAGTTTACAAGTTGTGTTGGAGGCTGCAGCGGACAATTGCTTGAAATGACGATGAAAATGAAGACGGAAATGAAGACAAAAATGAACACAGCAGCGGGGACGACGAGACTGATGATGAGGAATACGAAGTTACATGATGTACATTTTTTCGAATGAAGTATTTCTTATTATACAATGTTTTAAGGAAATTAATTTTTTCCCCATTTCAAAAGTTTAGAACGGCCAATTAATTGAATGTCCGTTACAATAGAGAGCGGGAGAAAAGGGCGGGATAATCTTGGAATGGCCAAATTAAGAAATGGCCGTTACAAAGACCGGTACAAGTAAAAATATTTGAATTTGAAATTAAAAAATAGGTGGGAATTTTACATTTGAAAGGCCATTACAAATACCATTACAAAGGTCGTTACAAAATTTAATTACAAGAGTAGTTACAAAATATGAGCTATTTTAAAAATTTTGGCTGTAAAGTACGATATCTTTACATCCGACTTTCCGATCCATACCAAATTTGAATGCATATAAATATGTGTCCATTAAATCATATTATACGGTTTGATTTTAAATCACATGGCTTGATTTAAAAATACACGTAGTTGAATGATTGTTATTACGTTCTAAGAACGATATTTCGATATGTGTATATCCGATCAGACTACAATTTTGCAAATGGAGTATTTTGTAAGAGTGATCATATATAATGGTTGGATCTTAATTTTGACGGTCCGACTAACCCAAGCAGTGAAACATTGTGTTTCTCAGTTACATTAACGTAATACTAACATTTTTGAATTATATTTTTTTGCAAACTTTGAACATGTTTCAAAGTGTTGATATATTTTTCGTAGTCATAATGTATTTTGATTTTATTGTTCCACTACAATAACACATTTTAGCAGCATTAAATCGTCAAGAGCAGCATGTTTTTTTTTAAAAAAAACATTACCAAAATAATGACTAATTATTGAGAATTATCTTTGTAACGGCTTTTGTACGACATCGTATGAGTTTTTTAATACTCTTTGTAACGATTTTTTACACAGCTTACTTAAAAATATATATAGTAATGACTTTTGTAACGGCTCTGTATTTTTGCAACTCTCATTGTCACGAATTTTGTAATGGCCATGACCGTTCCAAAATTTAATATATAAGCAACACTTGACCGATTTTTTTTCTTCCCCTTCTTCTTCTTCTTCTTCTTCTTCTTCTTCTTCTTCTTCTCTCTCTCTCTCTCTCTCTCACTCCCTCTCTTCTCTCTCTTTCTCTGTCTCTCTTCCAGCCCAGCCACCGCCACCGCCACCCCCACTAGACGTCAAGCCCGCCACCCACCAACGCCACCTGCCCCCAGGCCGCCAACGCCCGCGCCCGCCAGCCACCACCCCCACCACCGCACCAAGTTTTCCTCTTCTTTATTTTTATTTCATATTTTTTTTTATTTTTAGAAATAAGTTCGAAAATATTTTTTGAAAATATTTCTGTTTCGGGTTGCAAATTTTCTATTTTTTTTTTTTTCTGAATATATAATTATTGCTTGGTATTGTTTTGAAATTGTTAATTATTAGGTATAATGTGTTGTAATGTTGTATTTTTTCTTAACCTAAACTATAATTTTCAGAAATTAAATATTTTTTTCTGAAATTAACATAATTTTTGTAAATTAAAATATACATTTTGAAATTTTATCAAATTGTCTGAAATTCTTAGAAATTTTAAGAAAAATGGTTTTTTTGTTTTTGAAAATTTATATTAATGTTCATTTCAGAAATTTTTAGATTAATTTCTGATATTTTAGGTTCAAAATGAATTTCTGAAATTAAAAAGTAATTTTTCCGAATCAAAGTGTACTTTTTGGAATTTTAAATAAACTTCTGAAATTAAAAATAAATCTCTGAAAATTTCTCAAAATAATTTCTGAAAATTTGACAAATTTATTTCTTACAATAAATTCTGAAAATTTTAAAAATTTATATATTTAAAACATTTCTGTGATTTTGTTTATAAAAAAAAATCTGAAACTATAATTATGTAATATTTGCAGAAACTAATTCTTGTTTTTAATTTTCTGTTTTTTTTTTTTACTTTTCTGAATATATAATTATTGGTTGGTATAGTTTTGAAATTGTTAATTATTAGGTATAATGTGTTGAAATGTTGTATTTTTTCTGAAATTATATACGTAATTGTATGGAGATGATTGTTAGAAATATATTTATACAATTTTTGAAAAATTTTGGACCTTATGGACTTTAGAAAACTTTGGACCTTATGGACTTTAGAAAAACTTCAGACAAAAGATAGGACCTTAATGCAATTTTCAGGAAAAAAAATAGGACCTTATGTAATTTTTAGGAAAATTATGTAGTTTAGATTAATTTCTAAAAATATTTTCAGATTTCATTTCTGAAACTAAAAGATAGTTTTTCAAAGTTAATAAATAATTTTCTTAAATTAAACAGTAATTTTTTGAAATAAAAATAAATATGGACAAATCCAATTAAAGTGTAATTTTTGGAATTTTAAATAAATTTCTGAAATTCAAAAATTAATCTTCTGAAAATAAAAATAAATATCTATAATTAAAAATTAGTTTTTTATGAACCTAATAGAAATAGGGTAATATTATGGAAATTCCACCTAATTATAATTATTAGATAAATGACCTTAATATATAATTTTAGGAAAATAGGAGATTCATGAACATATTAGAAAATTTAATGTTATATTTTTTTAAAATTGTAGATCATGTCTACTGGTGCTCCGCCTCCCCCTGGACGAGGACGTCGGGGCCAGGGCCGTGGTCATAGCCCCGGTCATGGCCCTCCCAGCCCTCCTCGGGCTGAGTCAGCAGATCCTACGCCGTCCACCCCGTCATCAGAGGACCACCAGCTATTCTGATTCCAGAAGCTGAAGGTAAGTAATTATAATATTGTTTATTTTTAATTAAAATTTATGATTATTTTTTTGTACGCACTATTAGCTATTTTTTTTTTTTATCAATTTTGTAGGTTTCTTACTGGTGGGACTGCGATGATGAGAGCATGTTCAAGCTCATCAAGTCACAGACCGGGAAATTCCTGTGGAACGATTTGCCGACGCCCAGAACCAGTTGGCCAGACCACTGTGGCTGGCCGAGGAAATCTAGCGTCAGCTTCTGGAGTTCTGGGCGAGCCCAAAATTTTAGGCATAGTTAGCCAAGAATAAGGTAAATCGGGCAGCCAACCCGAAAGTAACAGCGACCGTTTACCGTGGCGTGCCATGATTTAGATTAGGGTTTTCTTTTTTTTTTATAATTTTGTGAAACAATGCAATTTAAAATAATATTTTTATTTTTATAATGCATTTATTACTATTTTTTGATATTATGTGTTTTTTTTTAAATATTATGTTGAAAAAAACAAATATTAAATTAAATAAATTAAAAACATTGAATACTAAAAATTATTATAATAAATAATAAATTAAATAAATTTAATATTGAATTGCATTACAAAATAAAAATAATAATTTTTATATTTGTCTTTGTAACATCTTTTGTAACAACAAAAATTTGAGAATTTTTAAAAGCCATTACAAATACTGTGCCAAAAAGAATTACAATACTCTATATGGCTGTTACAAGGACCATTACAACACAAGTACTGAAAGCAATTACAAAGACCGTTACTACGACCGTTAGAAAGAATATGCCAAGACAAGTTACCAAAATATTTCATCACATTACAAAAGCCGTAACAAATTAATAGGGAAATCGCACCTAAAGGTGTTACAAAGGCAGTTACAAATATAATTTTCAATCAGCCGTTACAAAAGCAATTATAAACTATTTTTTTATAAATCAACTGAATTTGTAATGGCCGAAGGAAATGAATTACAACGACCACTACAAGTTGTAACGGATTTTCCTCGGGTCATTACAAATTATGTGTAACGATAGGAAAAGCCGCGGTAGGCAAAGCCGTTACAAATATAAAAGTCGTTTCAATAATTTTAAAAAAGCTGTTACAAAGGTGTAACAATAAATTATTTTTTTATAGTATTTGATGTATATTTTTATATATTATACGTTTTTGTTTTTATAGGTTGGCATATGTTCCAGCTCTACATACAGCTGAAGTGGTAGCTGATATGCTTACGGAAACATTAATAGACTGGAATATCAATCGAAAATTATCAACAATCACGATCGATAACTGCATAACCAATGATGCCTTGATTCATCTTCTTCTAGACAAGCATACCACGAACGACATGCCTCTCGATGGAAAGGTACTTCACATGTGCTGTTGTGCTCATATTCTTAATTTGATTATCAAAGATGGATTGGATATTATTGGTGGTTCATCGAAAGAATACATGATAGTATAGTATATTGGACTACTTCACCTAGTAGAGTTGAAAATTTGAGGAAGCCGATCATGAATTGCATGTTACTTGCACCAAGAAACTATGTCTAGATTTTAAAACACATTGGAACTCATCTTATTTGATGCCAGAAACTGCCATAATCTGTAAAAATGTGTTCCCACACGTTAAAGTCCTAGAAAGAAACTATAAAAGTCTACCAATTGAAGAGGATTGGGTTAATACAATCGAAATTTGTGCTAAGTTGAAATTCTTTCATCAAGTAACAAAGATGTTTTCTTGGACTCTTTATCCTATTTCTACTTATTAATTTAAAAATTTTTGTGATATCAAAGTTAAGTTAGATGAATGGGTGAAGAGTCCAAATTCAAGATATAGTTGTGAGGATGTTGGGAAAATATGATAAATGTTGTTATGTTTGTCATATCTTGATGGAGGTTGCTGTTACTTTAGATCCTCGATACAAGATGACATTAGTTGATTTTTCTTTTGAAAAATTTATCATGAAAGTGGAAGGTTTAAGATTGATGAGGTTCGACAGAATTGTTACGATTTGTTGCTTGACTATCAATCTAGATGTTATACTTTGAACAAAAGTAGTTCAAGCATCGGGTGGTTTGGGAAATACAATGTCATCGCTTGTAGACAATAGCAATAATATGGATGAAGTTTTGATGAGTTTGAAAAGTTTGTGGTTTCAGAAACAATTCTGCTACTAAGGTGCCTATGATATCAGAGTTGGACCTGTGTTTTGGAAGAAAATCTCTTGCCAAGAGCTCGTGATTTTAATATATTAAATTGGTGGAAGACAAATGGAGTTAAGTTTCCTACTCTGCAGAAGATGGTTAAAGATAGTTTAGCTATTCCTGTTTCTATTGTTGCATCCGAGTTTGCATTTAGTAGTAGTCGAGGTTGATTAATCCTCATTATAGTATGGTCCATCACACTACTATGGAGGCATTGATGTGTTCTGGTGTTGGTTGTGGAATGAAGCGCAAAGTAAGAAAAATTGATTAAATCTTTCTTCATTATATTAAACTATAACAATTACCATACTTATCTTCTTCTTTTTTTTCTAGGTACTTGTTCGACAAATGATGGTATAGAAACTTGTCATTCTATGCTTGATAAAGAAGATGTCCAAGAAGATTATGCTAACGAAGTCTAATCAATGTGATGAGAAACATAAATATGTATTTACAATTTTAGACTAGCTATTTCTTACGTCAGTTATGTGAATTTTGTTTGTAGCTTATATATCCCTTGGTATTTGTCCTTGTTTGGATTTTGACGTACTAATGGATTATGTTTTACTGTTATTGAATTTTCATTCGTGTGCAGTAATTTATAACAATTCGGCAATTTATAGATGTGCATGAAAGTGAAGTGGGGGAGGGGCAATACCAGGTAGGTTGGCGAGATCGAGGTTTTTAAAGCGGCAGGATGGGTCTCGGGTCCAGACAAATCAGGCCCACTGCGTTGCCAGCCCTAGGAATGAAGCTCCAACTATGGTAATTCCAACATAACCACCACATCTAAAAATGAAACACAAAAATTGAGTTATGAAGAAAACTCTACAAACCTCAATTATCAAAGAACCTCGAGCCCATCTACACAAAAAACTATAGCAGTTTCTAAAACAAGCCTACAAAACTAAAATCTTTTCCAACCCCCCCCCAAAACCAACCCATATAAAATCAAATAATGATAACGTCGTAACGTCGTTCATATTTTAGGCTAGCTCCTCAATCTCCATCATGAAACCAAGAAGATTTCTTGAAAGGTAGTTTGATATCTCTAACAAACATAAGGGCCAGGAAAAATATGCTCATCCTAAGCAGCACACTACCTAATTAAGCTCTTTTACACCATCCCCCAAATCTTCATCAATCCACCTTTTATTCAAAAGGTTATTGTGAACATAAGTCAAGAACGAGAATCATTTGCAAGAGATAGGGGATACTATACTGCCTCTTGTCCTCCCATTCCAAATGTACAGTAACCACACCAAATTTATAGCAGCACCCAAACGACCATGCAAACCCTGGTAATCCATTTTGAATGGCTTCGTGTTCATAATCTCGCATTCTCTTGAGTTTCTCATGAAAGTTCTTGCATAGAATTCCAAGGCACTTGTAGACCTAAATTTCTTAACATGGCAGGTTCACTCCTATGCAGGTATATCCTCAGGTTTTGTCGTTCTTAGCACTTGAATACAAGCAGACACAGGTCAAGGCATCAAGAGGAGGTTACAATTTGAATGCTCTATAGTAGCCCCTGCAATGGGTCTCGCTAGAGGAGTTTGGTGCTATGGAAGAATACCGAACTGTAGCTCCATCAAGGGCACACAACTTCGAAGGATTGTTTATTTTGAGGATTACCTCCAAAATGGTGTCCACCTTTCATGCTTACTGCAATCTACAACCATACTTACCCGCATCAACAACATCGTGTATGGAATGAACTCTTAAGCATTGAAGCTTCTTTCAATATGAAATGGGCTATTCTTAAGGATTTCAATAATATTCTAAGAATGCATGAGAAATTTGAAGGTAATCCTATTAATAGGACTAACAGATTCAAGAACTGCATGCAACATTGCCAACTTATTGTTTTAGGATTCATTTGTCACCAAGAAAATAATCAAGTTTCAAAATCCTAAATTTAAAAAAAAAAATATCTTATGCCCAAAATTAAAAGCAAAATTAAACACATAAACCTAGATCTAGATATGCAATTAAAATCCAAAAACCATGCTTCTAAAGCCGATTAAAAATATGTAAACATGCTAAAACACGTAATACACGTTATATTCTAGGCCTATACACCGAACCAGGCTCTGATACCACTTGAAGGAAGCGGATCGGTCCGGAAAGCGCGGCGATAGCGCGAAAAATTGAAAAATACGATTAACATGCGAATAAAGCAATAACAAAATTCCGATCAAGGGGTATACCCTTGATCTTTCCCGGGTGTTCGGCGTATTAAATAAAACATAGGCCATATAATTTAATATGAGAAACACAAGATGATAAAAACGTAAATAAAGATTTACCGTTGTCGTTTTTCTAGTACGGCTACAAGCATTGTCTCCTCTCCATTTTTGGATCCGTCCATAATGAGATCTCGATTTTGAAACCCTTTCAAAAATGACACACCACCACTAAAGGATGTGGAGGTTTCGTGCTAGAAAAATCTCCACAGAAGAGATGGATATCAAAATAATCGCTATGAATTAACGTATTTTGATCCCTTTTATATTTTTTTCTTTGATCTCTATGACCAAACGAAAAACTTGAAGATGGAGAATATGGGAGAGAGAGAGGCATGAAATTTTGAGGTTTGGAGAGGCTAGTGTGTGTGGCTAGGGTTTAATGAAGGTATATATATGACCTAGTAATACAAATACAAGGAGTCCTAACCTAGTTAGACTCCAAAACAACCATTCTAACCCTAGCCACCCTCATGCACGAAATTGACCTCCAAAATCAGCCAAAGAAGCTTCCAAAATTGTTCCCTTGACTTAGCCAACGTCCAACCAAGGCCTTGGGCTTGTATTTAATAAACCGGACTTGATAGGATCAAGCCCACGTCTCAGGGACTTGTATTAAATCTAATTTAATCATAAGCCCAACATTAAACTCCTTATGTTTTAATCTAATTAAAAGATCCAGGCCCATGCTCTCTCTTTCAATTTATAAATCCAAATTATAAATTGGACCAAGCCAAATAAAATTAATTCAATTAATTTTGCTAGCTAACTTAAAATTCTAATTAATCCAATTAATTAAATTTCAAGTCATCCATCTAATGAATTGGTATAAATAAATGATCCAATCATTTATTCTCTCCAAGATTAATTTAATTCAATTAAATTAATCCGAATCTTCTAGAATTAATTCTAAATTAATTCCATACCACTATAGTGGTAGGGTGTGACTCTTTAGGTTTACCCTCAGCTAGACTTGGGCATGTGTGAACAACACAATTAATTAAATCTAATTTAATTAATTATTTCTGATTATCCCATAACTAGAAATGGCCCGTTACCATGGGTGGTCGTCTAGCAACAGTCCATAGCACTAGAGACTAGGTGAATGTTGGCGTGAACATTTAGGCTCTGAATCCATACGAATACGGTCCTACTGTCAACTATCTCCTGGCCTTAGTGTAGGGCATGGAATTAAGTGTCAGTTCCCATCCTTAACTAGGCAACTATGCTTAACACTTGAGATGCATTTACTCTACTGACCTAATCTGGGAAACCTATTCCTGATCGATCAATTGCTTTGGTCAAAGACTTTTAGAGTCTAAACCATCTCAAGGTGCATGGGAGAACTTTCTGTCATATAATGACATGGGATAGATCCTATCTTGGAATCCACCGTCCTCACTACATACTACGACTGCACTGGATAAGGCTTATGATGATCATGCCTCACGACACAGACACCTCTCGCCATATCCAAGATACAGTGTTCGTATGTACGTGACTGCCATGATTCCTCAAGTCAGAGGACTAATTATTGTACTATAGGAACCAAAAATCCCAATCATACAGACCAAGCTTTAAGAGGTTTCTACATGATGATTCCCGTGAGTCACTTCAGTCAGTTGACTATCTTGCCAAATAACCTACTAAAATTGCACAAACGACCTACGTCTCCCACCGACGAAACACAGCTGCAGTACTTAGTGCAAGTCTCCATAGGACCCTCAATGCCCAATCTTGAGGTCCTCGACTTGGAACGTTTCAGACCGTCCATCAGGAGTTGGTTTCATAGCTACCAAACCTATGCGTAGCCCAACTCCACGGGTTTAACTTTTTGGTCCGTGGGTATTTCGTTGTGACATTGAAACTCCGTTCAATATTAGTGGTAAGCACAATAAAACACATTGCCATCTTGATGAATTCTTACCGTATTTATCAATCTAATATTATTTGATAAATTATCAAATGAAAAACAACCAATCCAATTGACTTTTGGTCACCCATTCCAACATACACATCATATAGTGCTAGAACATCAAGTTAATAACTAATCACTATGAATATGTTCCTATTACTATCAAGACTATAAAACCTCTTTTGTCCCATATACCCGAACTTCTCACAGTCCATTCAAGTATGATATACACAAATCTTCTACATCAACAAAATCAAACTTACTTTGGTTACCCTCTACAAACTCAGTAGTAGGATTATATTTTAGTTCACCACCATGGTAAAGTATAATATTGGCAAATTGTTCAAAGCTTGAAAATAGAAATATACACATATTACATACTATATATTAAACTCAGGCATTAAGAAATAAAGCAACAGATAACAAAACAAAGCAGCAGACAACCGAGATCAAGAATAATTAAAAAAGAAAAGAGAAATTTTATTCGAGAAGGTATACAACAAAGCAGCAAAAAAGAACACGCAAGGGACCACATACATTAATATATTTGAGAAGGACAGAAAGGGACACATGTATTGAAAATCCTAAAAAAGCTGCAGTCACAAATTCATTTTTAAACTACAATATTCAACATAACCTACCCCACTAAACATATTTAATATTTAAACTAAAAAAATAGTATATTAAGCACAAAGACCTATCATATTTCCGGTTGGGGAAGTCCACAACCTGTGGATTCCTCAAACCCATCCTCACTCCACTGCTTCGAGCAACTCCTTCATATATATATCTCCAATATTGTGCCAGAAACTCAGATTTTTTGGGTGAGATTATGCTTAGTGAACTTAAGGTTTCGATTTGGGGGAAAATGTAAGTTACGTTTTCTAATAACTAAGGGGTTGGAGTAATTTTGACCTTTGACCTCTAGCCTCTTTGACTAACGTTCACATGCAAAAAATGTGATTCTGCCGTTTACTTATTAACGATCATTTTGAAAAAGGACCAAAACCGCTGAGTTTTTTAAAAGTTGATGCTTGAGTTGTCAACCCCATAAAGCTCGGGACCAAAAATGCTATTTTACGCAATACACACATATATTATATATATATATATATATATATATATATATTATATATAATATATATATATATAGTATAGATAAGTGAAAATGTGTCTAAATACATTCCACTTATGTAAGAGGCAACCCCTCCATCTACATGGTATGATCCAATCATGTCATATGGAGATTCTAATTATGGCCAAACTTGTACTTTCCAAAAGTGCAATTTTTCGTCAACTCTCGTTTTATCAATTGGCTAGTGGACCTCAATTAGTGGATTAAATTTATAAAATAAATTCAAGGCCCATTGATTTTTATTGAATCCAAATTTAATAAAATCCAACTAAACTGAGCCTAATATCATTTAACTCAATCAAATACACAAGTAAAAAATGTCTCTGAGTTAATAAATCTAATTTATTTATTAATTAAGACTAGCCCAATCAAATTAATCCAATTAATTTAATCTTAGGTTATTCAATGGATCACCCCACGTGTAAGGAATCTAATTACTTACACCTTACAGAATTAATTCTAAATTAATTCTTTGTTCTTCCTCGGTGATTTGTGTGTGACTCTTTAGGTTCACCTTCAACTAGACTTGGGCTAGTATCCAACATAGATGATTAATTAAATTTAATTTAATAAATCATCCTTGATCTACCATTGATCAAAAAGGCCCACCATCATGGGTGGTCATTTAGAATCGGTTCATCGCACTAAATGCTAGGTGAATAAATGTGTAGACATTTAGGCTCCCGCTTCTATATGGAGACGGTCCCATCTACATCTCCTCCTGGCTTTAGTTTAGGACATGTAATTTGGTATCGTTCCCATCCTGGACGAGACATCTATGCCTTAATACTTGAAATTGTGTTATGCTAAGTTGCTCGACATAGGAACCTCTTTTTCCCATTCAATCAACCACTATAGCCACAGGTTCATAAGGCATGAACGCGTTTCCAAATGCATAGAAGATACCTTCGTCATATACTGACAGAGGACAGATCATATTCTTCAAACTCACCGTCCTCGTTACATACTCTGACTGCATTGTATCAGGCTTATAATGATCATGTCTGTGATACAATCACCTCTCGCCAGATTCAAAATACAGTCATCATATGTACATGACTGTCGTGGTTCCTCAAGTTTGAGGACTACTCCCGTACTATCGGAGTCGAGGACTCAAGTCATACCGTTCAGCTTCCATGGTTTCCATATGACGATCTATACAAGTCAATTCAGTCGATTCAATACCTAATTAATCAACCCACTAAGATCGCATAGACGTCCCATGTCTGTCGCTGATAAAATGCAACACTCATCAAATGAGTGCAACTCTTGGTTCAAGTCTCCATAGGACACTCGATGCCCAATCTCAAGGTCCTTGACTTGGAACATTTAGACCCAACCCCTCAGTAGTTGATTTCATAACCATCATCTAATGCGCGATTCAACTGCACGGTTGTCTAAGTGGTATGTGAGCTTTGTTGTGATGTTAAGCAAATATAAACGTAATGAATGAGCACAATAAAGATAAGGCCAATAATGAACATCCATTTTATTCACTGTTATATCGAGTATTGTCAAAATAGATTACATCCAAGCTAATCTAATTAGTTTTCTGGTCACCTATTCTAACATGACCCTGGGCTGAAATGAAGGAGGGGGTGCAACAGAGCATTATTGAGTATTTACATAACATGTTTACATCCAACTGACTACATCCGAATGATATCTAGCGAGGCATCGAACACCTCTCAACTGTGGTGGACGAGGCTATGGCAGCTGACCTCCAACAATCCTTCACGGAGGAAGAGGTAACAAAAGCTCTTTCTTGTATGTCCCCCTTGGAATCCCCTAGGCCCGATGGTTTGTCACCTTTGTTCTTTCAAATATTTTAGCATGTTATGTGTTGTTGATTGTATTCTCAAGTTTATTAATGACCATATCTTGCCTACTGGTTTTGATGAAACAAATATTACGTTAATCCCTAAGAACAAACATCCTGAATATCTTGCGCACTTTTGACCAATTAGTCTTTGCAATGTAGTGTAGATTGGCTCTAAATCTATTTGTAACTGACTGAAACCTTGGCTTGATAAAATTATTTCCCTATCTCATTCTGTTTTTATCCTCGAGCATCTTATTACTAATAATGCCTCATCGCTTTCAAAATTAATCACTTCTTTACTACTCAATCGAAGGGTTTTAAGCATTTCATGAATCTTAAACTGGACATCAGCAAAGCTTGCGACTGAGTCGAATGGTTGTTCCTTAAGAGGGTGTGGGGTAAGCTTGACCTTCCTTCTTCATTTATTAATCTTATTATGATTTGCATTTCCTCTATCTCTTACTTTGTTGTCTTGAGTGGCACACAGTTTGGCTTTAGTATCCCCTATATGGTCCTCCGACAGGGGGACCCTCTCTTCCGTTATCTTTTTCTTGTGTACAGAATCATTTATCTCATTGTTTCGATAAGCTGAGGTGAGTAGGGTTGTTTCGGGTGTTACTTTTTGCTGAGGTACCCTGCTGATCTCTCATCTTTTGTTCGTTGACGATATAATGATTTTTTGTGCACTACTCAAAATACGGTACAACATATTCATTGGGATCCTTGCATTTTACAAACATGCTTCTGGATAAGAGATTAATTCCCTGAAGTCTTCTGCTGCATTTAGCTGGAACACGCCGCCAGAAGTCCAAGCACAACTGGCTGATCTTATGGGGATCCACCTTGAAAATAAACATGAGAAATACATTGGACTCCCAATTATGGTGTTTCGCTCAAAAAATACGTTGTTTGCTTTGCTTAAGGACCGAATTTAGAAGAGGATCCATGGGTGGCACGAAAAAATGTTGTCTCAAGCCAGTAAAGCTATTCTTATTCAGTCGATCATGGAAGATATCCCTTCTTATGCAATGTCTTGCTTCTGCCTACTGAAAACACATCTCAGAGAGTTTCAATCACTTGCGACATACTTCTTTTGGCATGATGGGGATCGCAGACGCATCCATTGGATCGCATGGAGAAGTTGTGTTGAAAGCTTGATGCGGGTCTTGCCTTTCGAAATTTGGAGACATTCAACTTGCCGTTACTTGCAAAACAGTGTATCCTTACTCATCCGAAGTGCTTGGTTAGTAAGGTCTTGAAGGCTAAATATTTCCCCCACAATCATCTTTTTGAAGCTCAAGTGGGGACATGACCCTCTTATACGTGGAAGAGTATCATTGCGACAAGAGAGCTCCTACGGTCGGGATGCAAATGGAGTATTGGGACAGGATACTCAGTGGATGTTTGGGAGGACCCATGGATCCTTCATACACCTTCTTTTAGAGTCACTACCTCGAATTTACATAATTTGCTAAACTTGTGTGTTAGTGTTATTTTGGCTGAGATTAGGGAGTGGGATGTTGAAACTATCAATGCTTTTCTGTGGCCCCTGGACAAAGATACTAATTTTCAGATTCTTCTTAGCCTCTCAGGAGGCCCGGACATTATTATTTGGCATTATTCCAAAAATGGTCTCTTTTCGGTTCGTAGTGTGCATCTTCTTGCACTTTCTTTTGCTTTTCTTGCAGGCATAAGTGATGGATGTCGTTGCTCCAGGAAGCTTAGGAAGACAATCTGGCAAGTGAAAGTTCCAAAGTAAAGGTGTTCACGTGGCGAGCGATTTGAAACGCCCTCCCAATCGCGTTCAACCTCAAAAGGAAACTACCACACAAGGCGATTATTTGTCCTTTTTGTACAGCCATAAACGAAACAATCATTCACACAGTTTCGAATTGCTATTTTGTGAGATAGGTTTGGGATTTATCGAATTTTCGTTGGCACAATTCGAGTGATCCTATGTCCTCCATTGACGAATGGTTTGATAAGTTATCACCGGAAGACTTCGATTATGCTCTCATTATCTGTTGGTCGATGTGGTGGTCTCGAAATATAAAAATGTTGAACAAGAGTTTTCTTTTTCCACAACAGATTGTGGATTTTGCTAGGAGATACCTCAATGCCTTTATGGTGCAGTACTCTGTTCAGTCACCTCCCAACCTAACTCAACCATCATTTTTGGCAGGCTGCACAGGAAGATTGTATCAAAATGAATTTTGATGTTGCACTTCTTGCAAAAGGGAATTCTTTGGGACTCGGGGTGGTGGTGCTGAACTCCCTTGGGATTTGTTTGGCGTGGCGTTCACTCTATATCGATAGAGGAGGCCCAACATTCTTGGCAGACTTTTGCAGCAAGAGAGACAATTTTTTTGGCTTGTCGAAAATCCTGGCAAAAGGTGACAATCAAAGGGGATTGCGTTACACTTTTTGCCAAACTCTCCCTAACTTTTTCAGGACAACCCTATTGTTGGTCCTTTAGTTGTAGTTGTTGACATTGTTTCGTTTGCAGCTCAACTAGAGTATGCTTCTTTCTCTTTTGGATTTCGGCCGGGTAACTCAGTTGCACATCAATTGGCCCGGCTAGTTCTTAACCTTGAAAGGGATTTTTCTAATGTACCCCGTGGAGTGAATTCTTTGTTGACTCACGAATTAGCAATTAATCTATACTCGATTTAACTAAAAAATAATAAATAAAATAAGTCTATATGTTTATATATATATATATATGTTTTAAAATTAATGATTGAAAAAAATTTAAATTTACATAAACATATAAAAAAAAGTAACGTTGAGATGAGAATGATATATAATAAAATATTTTTAATTAGAATATGTATAAATAAACATATCTGACCATTTTTGAAAATTGAAATTGAAAACACAACCAAACAAGAACAAAAGGGAAACTGGTGACTACCACACCAATTTACTGGGTCCCTTGTCTAAATACTTTGTGGATTGGCTTTGCTCTGAAAATATAGTGGGGATTCTCTCTTCTACAATGATATTTTTATTTTTTAAATTAAAAATTATAATTAAGTCCACTAATAATTAAAAGTTGACTTCCATACAATTATGGATTAAAGTTTCGTTTTGAATACATATTAATAAATATTAGAACCGTTTTGGAAACATCACGGAAACGCTACAGTATAAAATTAAAGAAATATATAAATTAATGATAAAGTTAAAATTGAAAATTATTATCTTTACCTTTTTAGTTCAGACATATAAATTTTAACTTTGTATTATTTATATCAGTCAAAACAATTTATTCTTAAGTAGTATAATCATTTTGTTATCCGAAATATACCTCTTTTTATATTTTAGCATCTAAACTTTTTTTTTGTATCAAGTTAGCATTTCAACTTTGCAAAATTTGTATTTTACTAAACATATGACCATTTGTTTTGCTGATTTTTTTGCCCTAAAAACATCACATGTTATGCAAAAGTGAAAAATATCACATCACATAACCCTTAAATATCAATGTGCATTGCGTGTGATGTTTTTTTGACAAAAACCTTGGTGAAAAAATAATTATAAATGGCAAAGTGCAAAATTTCGTATAGTTGAAAAAAAAAATCAAAATGTAAACATAATCATAATTCGAATGGCAAAATATAATTAACCATTATTTATTTAATGTTATTATTTGATGTAGTTGCTATTGAAGCTAAATAATAAGATAATATTTATTATTTTAATTGTGTTATAAAATATTTTGATTATATCGAGATATATATATATATATAATACAACTAATTTACCATAATATTAAATCGATTATTATAAATAAAATATTTATGTGCAACATTAATTATTTATATTTATAACTGAAACGTATGAAATAATTGTTTTACTAAGAATATAGGAAAATAAAAAGTTTTCTTGAAAACTCAACCGAGCACATAGGAGAATCGAGAAGAATTGATTGGTTTGAATGAAACTACATAATTTCGAAACTACTCTCTATTGAAATAAAAAATGAGCTTTTTCTATATTTTTGATGAAAACGTAAGAAAACTTTAAATCATCCATACAATGTGTACGAAAATTATAACGGAATAGAATTTTTGGGATCGAAGATCCCTAACTTGGCAAGAAAATTTTGGATTTGGAATATGCATAGATTTTGCAACCTCAAACCTCCATAGATCCTGCTGCAGTTAAGACAAAACTGCCTGAAATTGCGCAATCACAGATTTCCAAGTGCTTTAGTAAAGATGGCTGCAAAGGCATCCAATTTCTCTTTGGGTCTGGACAAACCAATCTCCAAACCCCCTTCAAAATCCCTGGATTTACACAAGGACATCGACGTATCCCCGTCAATCGAAGCTGATTCGAACTTATTCGGCCTTCCCCAGCCGTAATCGACGTCGTAGAGATCGAATCTCGGCGACCCCGCCACCCCAAACAGGCGTTTTCCGATCAGTTTCCCGAATTCGATCGGCCAATTTTCCGCCCCGTCAAGGATTCCCTTCTCGTTGTACACAGTCTTCTGTATAGCTTCCCCCACGGATTGAGCCGCGAACAATAACCCGTCGTTTCCTTTCAACAATCCGTGGGTTGATTCCGCTTTCACAAACGCCAAACAGTTCCCGAAATCTCCGCCGGCAGCGGAGGGCTCAGCCGTCCGCGGCAGTCGGCGGCGAAGCCGAAGTACTCGGGCTCGTCCTCCGCCAGCGTCTCCGTCGCCGCATCTACTTTAACCAGGCAAACCCAGACCAGCGCGCAGGTGACGGTGAAAGCCGTGATGCGCATCTCGGGCCTTCTTTCCAGGACGAAGTGCTTCAGCTTCTGCACGTCGTCTTTCGTAAGAATGAAAGTCGCGCGGACTTTGTTGAGAGGGAATGAGATTGGCAGAGATTCGACGGCGCGGGATTGCTTGATTAAGTTCCAGTAAATGGAATCTAATCCCTCCGGGTCCTCGACGGAGGTTCGGTCGTAAAATGGCAGCAATTTCTCGTCTATCAGCTTAGAATCGCCGCTGGATCTGTTGACAGAGGCCCAGGCTTTGATGAATCGGACGATGGAGCTGGCGTCGCCGATGGCGTGGTGGTTGGTGATACCCAAACACACACCGCGGTCTGGAAACAGAGTGATTTGGAGGGCTAAGACAGGTAATATGACGACGTCGGGAGTATGTTTCGCCGGCGGCAGCTGAGGGACGCAAACGTAGAACTCGTCAGCCACACGGGGGTGGTTTCCGGTGAGGTAGTCGAAGTCCTTGTCGGACTCAGCGATGGTGAGTAAAACAGAGTCTCCATCAACGAATCGTGAAAAGGGTCTGTCGGAGTTGAGAGGATGGACGATGTTTCCGGCGAGTGGGAGGAAATGATTGAGAGTTTGGTGCAGAGATTCTTTCAATTTCGGGACAACGGTTTCCAGGAACTCGGCCTTGGAACAAGGGAAATCGAAGAATAGGAGACGCTGGACGGGGTGGAAGTATAGCCATGTTATGTCGAAGTGGAGAAGAGGGAGAGTTAGCTCCGACGTAGTGTTCGCCGACGGCCGGATATCGCAGCGCTCGAGCACGCCGGCAGCCGTCGGGTTTTCTGCCATGGAAATGTTGAATAGAACAAGAACTAAAAAATGAAAAACTGATATTGAAATATTTGTTTGGAACTTATGAAAAATCCCGACGGGGATTATGATTGTTGGAGGAAATTACAGAAGGGTAGAGGGCAAGATTTGACGAGGAAGATTTCAAAATTGACGTGGGCAAATTGTTCAACGTGAAACTCATACTTGTATAATTTTGTTAGTGGGTTCCGATCTGGAAATGGGAAAAAACAAGTATAGTACATTTAAAATATTATCTGATCTATAGAGTTAGGTAGATGAGCAAATAAATGTAGTCGGCAAATGTCAGCAGCCGCTTTTCCTTTTAGAAAAGTGCTTATAGTAAAAAGAAAATTAAAAGTTGAAGTACAATCAAATATTAGGAGTATTTGCGAGCTTTTAAAAAGCGCTTTTCAACTTCTGACTCCAACAAAGTATTTTTGAAGTGTTTGCAATACGAGCGTCTGTTTCTAAAATGGTTAAAAAAAGCTCCTTTGTGCCAAAATTTAGAAGCAGCTTGGGGGTGCTTTTAGCTGCCTTGACTTTTTTGTAAATAAATTCAACTTTATTTTTTACTATTTTACCCTTATTATAATAATATTAATTCAACTTTACCTTTTTAATTCATTTTTAGAATTAATTAAAGTTGATATCGAAGTTTTTAAATAATTAAATTTACACTTTCACATATTTAATATTTTAAGTTTTTATATTTTATGTGCTATATCATCTAATTATATTATTTTTTTCACATATTATTATGTAATTAATTAATAAAATAATTATTTTTTGCAATCATGCAAGTTTAATTTTTGTATATGAAATAATAATTATATTACTTAATGGGATTATTATTAAATTAAATATATTTTTTAATATTTTAAAAAATATAAATATAAAATACTAATCAAAATAAAATTTATATTTTTTATGAAAAAATAAATATTAATGACAAACAACAAGTGAAATAATATGCAAAAAGATAGTATGTTTTTTTATATAGGGACAAAACAATCTTTCATCAATTAAATTTATTTTGGAAGTGATTTTTCTCCAAACACTATCCAGTTTAGCCTTTATCTGCTTTTCACTTTTTTTACAAATACTACCCACTTTTGATTCTGCTACAACTTCCAACTTTCTCTACAAAAATCACTTTTTAAAAGTAAAAGTTTTTGCAAACGTTCCCATAGAGGTCTATGTGAAAAACATTAGTGAAAAGTTGGTAAAACTTAATATTCAGGAGAAAATAGCTTTTGAAAAGAGTTTTATTAATTAAGGATGTCCTTGTATGTTAGTTAGATATTGATTTTTCTGAATACTACAATTTACTAAAAAAAATTGATCAGTTGCAGCAAAAAAAAAAAAAAAAATAGTATCCAGGTGACTAGTAAGAAAGTTTTTGTTACTTATCTATATTAATTAATTCAAGAATTTACTTACTCCTGAATTTAGTAATGAAAATTTACTTGCTAATGAATTTAGCTATAACGATCTTTTTAAAAATATATATTAAATAATATAGATAACAACGAAAGTTTTACTTGCTAATTAGCTCGATGTCAATTCCAGCAAAAAAAAAATTTCGTACGTATTGAGCCAATGTTTTTGTAGTGGTTCAGGATGCATATTAAATACTGAAAAATTAGTATTTAATTAAGTATGTTTAATTCAATTAACTAATACGATTGTCTTTTTTTATGTACCATAAGTAAATTTATATGTAACTTTTTTAATCTTATTCATTAATTAATTACAACAACTTAGTCCATATTTTTCTTAATAAGGTCAAATAATGTGGCGAATAGAAAATAAAAACATTAAAAATTTAAACTTGCGATATTCTATAATTTTAATAGTATTAAACTATTACAATTATTTAAAAATTCCATAAACTCTAATTGTACAAATTCCAGAAAGATAAATTTGTATATAAATAATTATGATAAAGGTCAAATAGTTGAAGATGAAGTTCAAATTATTTTTTTTAAAAAAAAAGTCAAAATAATTAAAAGCACCCTTAAGGTGTTTTCAATTTTTAGTTCGAAAATGCTCTTTTTTTTTAAAAAAGAAAGAAATTTAAATTAGAAGCTGATTTTTCTTTTTTTAAAAAAAGAAAAAAAAATGTTGCAAACACTTCCCAAATATGGGTTGAAGGATGGAGCTGGTATTGGTTATTAATTCGATCGTCAGCAAAAAGGAGACCTCGGGCGTGACGTTTCAAATTATGTATCGTGCCCTAGCTCTACCACGACCTAAACATGGCTGCACTCAGATGACATTTGAACATTGTAAATAAAATATTTTAGGCAAAATTATATTTTTGATCCTTTAATTTTATGTCATTAGCACTTTTAGTGTTGTAATTTATATCATTTACACAATTAGTCATTTGTTTTACAAATTTAGTCATGAACATTTCACATTTGGTCTTTTTTTGATAAATTTAGTCCTGTGTTGACAATTTTGGTTTCATTCACACTTTAATTAATATCAATTTTGGTCCTATAACTATGAGTCGTTAGGACCAAAATTGTCAATATAGGACTAAATTTGTCAAAAAAAGACCAAATGTGAGATGCTCAGGATTAAATTCGTCAAAAAATGACTAAATGTGTAAATAGAATAAGTTACAGGACTAAAAATGCTAATGACCTAAAGTTATAGGACCAAAAGTGTAATTTACCAATATTTTAATATAAGAGTAAAATTATTTAAAGTCGTATTAAAAAAAATTTATTGACTACAATATTAATGGCTATAGTTAAAAACCGTAATCATAGTTAAATCAAACCGATGCAAAAAACTAATTTTTTCACCAAAAAACCATATTAGGATTAAATACATTTTGCACGCCTAAAGCATACCACCTTCATCACTTACCCCCCTAAATAAAAGAAACCTTCAATTACCCCATTATCTTTGTGATAATCCTTTAAATAAATAAAAATAGACAAAAATATTACTCTTGACTATTAATAATATGCTATACGATCACTTTAATGCCCTCTATAGTTCAATATATAGTCAATTTGACTTTAATTTTTATTCATTTATGATGTTAATAAATTAATATTGGATTAGTACATATTGATAACATTATCAATACTTTTAAATTAAAATAAATTTAATATTGTGTTTGTGCATTAAGCTAGATATAATTTTCATGACAAAAATATTGAAAGTGGTTGACGAGCCGATTGTTTTGGCACCCAAATGACAAGTAAGGTAATTTGGAAGTTAATAAGGCATTTATTTATTTATTTTTTTTGGTCTTTTCATGTAATAACTCTATTGTACCGTTTGACCAGACCTTAGATCCAACACGTTAGGCCTGCCAATTAGTGTGCAATACCTAGATCCAGATCTATTTTGATAGTTATGACTCGTATTCGTACCTAATGTTTTTACATTAGTCTAGACTTAAACACATATCTATTGTAATAATTTTTTTTATTTGGGTAGAGCCTATACTCTAAAATACTAGTGGGTAAAATTTTAAGATGCAAAAATATTTTTTTATTAATTAACTTAAAATTCGTGTATTTATAAACTTCTGCTAATTATCAATACGACTATTTATACGCTTAAATTCGAAATAATTATTTTGCACTTAATTAATCTACTCAAATCTAGTGTTAATCTATAATCATTGTAGTTGAATAAACTTTTCAAATTGATTGACATATTTAACAATAGAGGACATTAATGTCCATATATATCATATTATTAGTAGTTAAGGGTATTTTGTCAGTTTTTATTTAATTTAAAGGATTATCCAAAGATAGAGGGATAAATGAAGGTTTTTTAATTTAGGGGTAATTGATGACGGTAACATACTCACGGGTGCAAAATATATTTTAACCCAAAAAATTATTTGCTACAATTAAGAGTCATGATAAAAATATTTATTATGACTTTTAATTATGATAAATATTTTAGCCATCCTGATAAAAATTATGATCAACAATCATCGTGTGGCGTGTTCCATAACTAATTAAGAAATGATAATATGGATAGTCTTGGTACAAGGGAAATTAACAAGTCTAGTTGAAGTAGAATTAGAAGCATCTAAACTGACAAGAAGTCTAGACATCTATAAAATTGGCGGACAGAAGGTTGGATACTGCGTTTTCTGCCAAAAGATTTGGCAGTTTGTTAGATAGCTTCCATGTAGCAGTGCTACAAATGAACTGTTTAGAAGTAAGTCAATATCGGCCAATGAAATTCATGAATCCTGCAATAAATTCAACTTGGTAGTTACGGATCAATGCCCTAATCCCTAAGTTACCTGGGTTGCCTTTCTCTGGTTTGTCAATAATGAGCTTGTGGAAGCCTTGCGGTGGTGGTGTCTGCTTAACTTGAATACATGGACTTTTATTATTATTATTATTATTATTATTATTATAAAAAATGCAATTTATGTAATATGTAAAATGAGCATAACAAACCTCCTGTGAAATATAAAATACCAAATTATCTCCTATGTTTGAAAATGAAGCAAATTATTCATCTCTAAACCATTTATAGGGAGTAATTTGCTTTATATTCTGAAACATAGGGAGGGAAATTTGCTAATTATTTTTTCATAGGAGATATTTGCTCATTTCATATATTATAGAGGATAAATTACATTTGACCTTATTATTGTTTATTTTTTAGACCCAAACAATCAAGAATAGTATATCACTCCACTAAAAGAGCGGAAGGAAAAAGTTGTACCAAAAATCTCAAACCACTACTAAGAAGAAAACAAAAAATCGGAAAACTGAAAACAGAAAGAACCAAGACAGATAGGCAAAAGGAAGAATCCCATGGTGAGCCTGGCGAGACTTCTCCATTTCCTTAGCACCATGACGCATCAACAGAAGACTCTCCTCCATAATCCAAACGCGTTCAATGACCTCATCAACGGGGAGCTTAATATTCTCAAAATCAGCTTATTACGAGCCCACCAAAGGAACCAACAGATGAGGAGGGCGCCACCAAACTTATCCTATTCAAGTTCCTATGAAGCCCACATATAGGATTCGGGGATAAATTAGAGGATTGGACAACTCCTTGTTTGCTAATAGAACGTCGTTAGATCGAGGTAAGTGAATAATTAGTATTATCTATATATGTTTCCTTTCTTTGTGGTATTCCTTTAATATAAATGTGTGATTCATGCTGAAGTTGATTTATCTGAAAATATATGCGTGGTGGATGATTTAATTGGAATGGTGATATTGTGCACGTAAAATGAGAAATACATTGAAATGTTATATTTATTGGATGATGTGTATGGGTGCTTGTAAATAGAATATGTCTATATATGATGTTACGTCACTAGTTGCTTACAAGAATGGTGATATGTGGTAGTGAGGGAGTGGTGAACATTAAATATAATTGTGATGTGGATACCCCTTGATGTTATTGAATAGCCTATGTGGCAAATGAAAAGAAAAGAGGTATGATGAGATGAGAAAAGAGCTATGATGCGATATGAGAAGAGCAGTAATGCGATATAAAAGAGCTGTGATGCGATATGAAAAGAGATATGAAGCGAATTGAAAGAGCTATGATGCGAAATAAGATTGATGAGCCGGCTGTCAAGGGGATTCATGTATATAATGAAAGGTGAGGTTGAGTTGATGGAGAAAATACTATATCAACTTCTGGTAAGCAAACTAGGAGAAGAGGATTGTTTTATGGTGAGTTGGCTATATTGTGTAATATATGTTGATTGTGTTGGTATTAAGTTGATTATATTATATACATGTTGTTCATTTGCATTGTCTGGACTATATTTGACGTACATGTATAGATAATGCTAGTTATTTGCTTATTGAGTTGCAGGCTCATCCCTCTGCTAATATTTTTCAGGAGTAGATCTTGAGGTGTCAGCTTATCGAGGGTTAGGTCCAAACCCCACGTTCAGTCAGGTCGGGCCAATATGCGGTTTTCTCCTAACTTGTCAGCTGGAATTTAATTCACATTTTGGGATGTATAAAGGGATACAAAAACTATGAACTATTAAAATGGTTTACTTGTGATGTTTGATATGCACACATATGTAATGATGTAAGTTATGGTGGTGTTGGTTATGACGTAGGGACTACGTATGTTTAACGATTATGTGCATATTTATACATGTAAATAGGGTTTACTTTAAGTATGATAATTAGGGGAGATATAGTCGTAGTATTGGTAGCGGGTGCTACACCACAGATCCAAATCTTCGGGTCGTTGTGATCACAAGAGATACAACCCCAAGAAATACTAGATAACGCCCAATCCAGACGGGCAAAGTGACATCTAAGCAACGTATGGAGGTTATCCTCGAACTCAGAACCGCAACATGGAATGAGCAATCAAAACTTGTGCTGCTAAAACGCTCCCTGTTTTTTAAATTTTTCATTGAAAGAATATACACAAATATATTTTTATCTATTATTAATATTCCCATAAATTCTTTTGAATGATATTTAAGAAAAAAGTATTCTAGAAAAGTTCATAGAATTAGAGGAAATGCTCTTCTTGGACGAAATGACTACTCTTTAGTTTTCTGTTAGGGTCTATCCTGTAGAGGTACTCAAATTGGATCAGTGATCGATTTCTAGGTTTCGTCTCCAGTTGAATGAGAAACCAGCCACTGCTTGCACTGAAGGAAGCGGATCGGCCCGGGAAGCGCGGCGGAAGCACGAATAATCAAAAAACAGTAAAACAAGCGATAATTAACGAAAATAATTCTGATCAAGGGTGTACCCTTGATCTTTCCCGGGCGTTCGGTGTATTAAATATAAAATCATAGGCCAAGAATCACAAGAAAAACAAGGAGCGAAAACCATAAATGGAGTTTACCTTTGTCGTTTTTCTCGTACGGCTACAAGCGTTGTCTCCTCTCCATTTTTGTTTCCGGATCCGTCCACGACGAGACCTCGATCTTGAGATCCTCCCAAGAATGACACACCACCTCTAAAGGATGTGGAGATTTCGTGCTAGCAAAATCTCCACAGAAGAGATGGATATCAAAACAATCGCTATGAATTAACGTGTTTTGATCTCTCTTTCGTTTTTCCTTTTTGATCTCTAAGACCAAATGAAAAACTGATATGGAGAACATGGAGAGAGAGAGAGGCACGAAATTTGTGAGGTTTTAGAGGCTACTATGTGTTGTGTGTGTGGCTAGACTTTTAATGAAGGTATATATATGACCTAGTCATACACATACTAGGAGTCCTAACCTAGTTAGGCTCCAAAACAACCATCCTAACCCTAGCCCCCTTTATGCACGAAATTTTGCATATTTAATCAGCTAAAAACCTTCCAGAATTGTCCTCATTGACTTAGCCAAGGTCTAACCAAGGCCTTGGGCTTGTATTTAATGAACCGGGCTCGATAGGATCAAGCCTACGTCTTATGGACTTATATTAAATCTAATTTAATCAAAAGCCCAACATTAAACTCCTGATCTTTTAATCTAATTAAAAGATCCAAGCCCATGCTCTCTCTTTCAATTTATAAATCTAATTATAAATTGGACCAAGCCCAATAAAATTAATCCAATTAATTTTACTAGCTAACTTGAAATTCTAATTAATCCAATTAGTTTAATTTCAAGTCATCCATCCAATGGATTGGTATAAATAAATGATCCAATCATTTATTCTCTCCAAAGATTAATTTAATTCAATTAAATTAATCTAACTCTTCTAGAATTAATTCCAAATTAATTCTATCCTGATATAGTGGTAGGGTGTGACTCTTTAGGTTCACCCTTCAACTAGACTTGGGCATGTGTGACCAACACAATTAATTAAATCTAATTTAATTAATTATTTCTGATTATCCCATAACTGGAAATGGCCCGTTACCATGGGTGGTTGTCTAGTAACAGTCCATGGCACTAGAGACTAGGTGAATGTTGGCGTGAACATTTAGGCTCCGAATCTATACGAGTACGATCCTACTGTCAACCGTCTCCTGGCCTTAGTCTAGGGCATGAAATTGGGTGTCAGTTCCCATCCTTGACTAGGCAGCTATGCTTAACACTCGAGATGCGTTTACTCTACTGATCTGATCTAGAAAACCCATCCCTGATCGATCAATCGCTTTGGCCAAAGACTTTTAGAGTCTAAACCATCTCAAGGTGCATAGGAGAACTCTCTGTCATATAATGACAGGGGACAAATCCTCTCTTGGAATCCACCGTCCTCGCTACATACCCCGAGTACACTGGATAAGGCTTATGATGACCACGCCTCATGACACAGCCACCGCTCGCCATATCCAAGATACAGTCTTCGCATGCACGTGACTGCCATGATTCCTCAAGTCAGAGGACTAATTCTCGTATTATCAGAACTGGGAATCCCAGTCATACCGACCAAGACTTAAGAGGCTTCCATATGACGATTCCCGCGAGTCACTTCAGTCAGTTGACTACCTTGCCAACTAACCCACTAAAACTGCACAGACGACCTACGTCTCCTATCGACAGAATATGGATGCAGTTTCAGACTTGGAACGTTTCGAGGTCCTAGACTTGGAACGTTTCAGACCGACCCTCAGGAGTTGGTTTCATAGCTGCCAAACCTATGCGCAACCCAACTCCACGGGTTTAACTTTTCGATCCGTGGGCATTTTGTTCTGACATTGAAACTCCGTTCTGCATCCATATTCTGTCGATAGGAGACGTAGGTCATCTATGCAGTTTTAGTGGGTTAGTTGGCAAGATAGTCAACTGACTGAAGTGACTCGTGGGAATCTTCATATGAAAGCCTTTTAAGGCTTAGTCGGTATGAATGGGATTTTTTATTCCGATAGTACGAGAATTAATTCTTTGACTTGAGGAATCATGGCAGTCACATGCATACAAATACTGTATCTTGGAAATGACGAGCGATGTCTGTGTCGTGAGGCATGGTCATCATAAGCCTTATCCAGTGCAGTGGGAGTATGTAGCGAGGATGGTGGATTTCAAGAGAGGATCTGTCCCCTGTCATTATATTATGGAGAGTTCTCCCATGCACCTTGAGATGGTTTAGACTCTAAAATTCTTTGGCCAAAGCGATCGATCGATCAGGGATAGGTTTCCTAGATCGGGTCAGTAGAGTAAACGCATCTCGAGTGTTAAGCATAATTGCCTAGTCAAGGATGGAAAACGATACCCAATTCATGCCCTAGACTAAGGCCAGGAGATTATTGACAATAGGACCGTATTCGTATGGATTCGGAGCCTAAATATTCACGCTAAAATTCCCCTAGTCTCTAGTGACATAGACTGTTGCTAGACGGCCACCCATGGTAACGGGCCATTTCTGGTTATGGGATAATAAAAAATAATTAATTAAATTAGATTTAATTAAATTGTGTTGTTCACACATATCCAGGTCTAGTTGAGGGTGAACCAAAAGAGTCACACTTTATCACTATAGTGGGATGGAATTAATTTGAAATTAATTCTAAAGAGTTGGATTAATTTAATTGAATTAAATTAATCTTGGAGAGAATAAATGATTTGATCATTTATTTAGACCAATGCATTGGATGGATGACTTGAAATTTAATTAATTGGATTAATTAGAATTTCAAGTTAGCTAGTAAAATTAATTGGATTAATTTTATTTGGCTTGGTCCAATTTATAAATTGGATTTATAAATTGAAAGAGGGAGCATGGGTTTGGATCTTTTAATTAGATTAAAAGATAAGGAGTTTATTTTGGGCTTATGATTAAATTAGATTTAATATAAGTCCATGAGACGTGGGCTTGATCCTATCGAGTCTGGTTTATTAATTACAAGCCCAAGGCCTTGGTTGGACCTTGGCTAAGTCAAGGAGGACAATTTTGCATGGTTCTTTGGTTGATTTTGGAGGTCAATTTCATGCATGAGGGTGGCTAGGGTTAGAATGGTTGTTTTGGAGTCTAACTAGCTTAGGACTCCTTGTATGTGTGTGACTAGGTCCTATATACCTTCAATAAACTCTAGCCACACACACAACTCATACTAGCCTCTCCAAACCTCAAAATTTCGTGCCTCTCTCTCTCTCTCCCATATTCTCCATCTTCAAGTTTTTCATTTGGTCTTAGAGATCAAAGAAAAAAATGAAAGAGAGATCAAAACACGTTAATTCATAGCGATTATTTTGATCTCCATTTCTTATGTGGAGATTTTGGTAGCATAAAATCTCCACATCCTTTAGTGGTGGTATGTCATTCTTGGGACGGTCTCAAAATCGAGATCTCGTTGTGGACGGATCCAAAAATAAAAATGGAGAGGAGACAACGCTTGTAGCCGTATGAGAAAAACGACAATGGTAAATCTTTATTTACGTTTTCGCATCTTGTGTTTCTCGTATTAAATTCTATGGCCTATCTTTTATTTAATACACTGAATGTCCGGGAAAGATCAAGGGTACACCCCTTGATCGGGATGTTTTTATTGCTTTATTTGGATGTTAATCGTATTTTTTTTTATTTTTCGCGCTTCCTACAGTGTATTCCTCCAAAAATAAAGAATTCACTCTGTATTTGGAGGCTAATACTGATGAACCTGGAGGCTAATACTGATGAACCTGCTCGACAAATAGGTTCACCAAATCCTATTGCAATAGTGGAAGAGGAGAAAGGCAAAATGGTAGCAATAGGAGATGAGAAATTAAGGCAAAGGGGTAGCAATAGGTGATAGGGGCAGTCCTAGGTTTGATGAGGAGGACTGGGTTGCGGTATTCAAAATAGTTGATAGCTATGAAGAGAGTGATTTAAATATGGGAGTAGAGGGGGATGTGCAGGGTACTGGATGGGATTGTGATCAGTGTGTTATGCAGGTTGATCTCCACCGTGAAGGGGAGGGTAATGGGGATAGTGAAGGGTTAGTGAGGGGGACAATTTATATGAATCTAAATATGGGCCAGAAGATGAGGAGGATGGGAAAATAGGGATAAGAAGGGGGTACAAGAGGGTGAGAAGTCATCATCTGAATCCGATAACTCTTCAGATTCAGATTTTTGTGTCAGTGAAGATGATTTTGACAGTGAGGTGGGGTCTGATGCAGAAGGAAAACAATCAAATCCTGTGTTTAATCCTATAAATAAATATGAACCAAATTTTGAAATTGGGATGATCTTTAGCACTAAAAAAAATTGAGAGAGGCATTGCATTGTCATGTAGTGAGCACAAAAAGGAGTTTAAAAATTACAAAAAATGACAAGAGAAGGATTTATGCTAAATGTTTGGGGGAGGATTGAATGGAGGTTGAATGCACTAAAATTGAGAGATCAAAGCACATTCCAAATTAAGGAGTATAATATACAACACAAATGTGCAAGGTCTTTCCATATGAAAGATGTTAACGACAACTGGTTGTCTGAAAAAATATGAGGAATCATTTAGGACTGATCCTAATAGGAATCTCATGGGGTTTAGAAAGAACATCATAGGGCTAAAAGAAAAGCACTGAATGCAATAGATGGTAGAGCAGAGGATCAATTTGATCAACTCTAGGATTATGCAGCTGAATTGAGGGCCAATAATGTAACATCCATAAATTTTATTACATAATTATGGTTTAATTGATAAATATTTGCGAAATTTAGTTAGTAAATTAATTATGGGTTGAAAGTGAAATATAATAAAATTTGAATGGAATAAATTGGAGCTCACTATAATATTTGGGAACAAATTATATTAATTAAGAAAATTAGAAAGAATGTAATTGGTATTTTAAAAAAAATTAAAAAAATAAAAAATAAAATAAAAGAAAAAGTGGGGGCAGCAGCACATGGCTGTGCACCGCCTTACCCCTCAACACACATATATAATATTAGTATATTAGTTAGGTGGTTGTAAAAGTAACAAAACCCACACACACTTTAACCTTTTCGCACACATTGTTTTGTGAGGAAACAGGTATGATAATTTTGATTTTAATTATTATTAATTTATATAATTATATTATTTAACTAATTCATTTATTAAAGATAGTTTATATTAATCGATATATTGTTTAATCAAAATATTTTATGAGTTTGACTATTTAAATTAGTGTCAAATTAAATATTACATGTGATATAAAAAATATTATTTTTGGTTAATAAATTAGTAGATTTGTTATATATAATTATTACTATAGTTAATTTATTAGATTTCATCGGGCCTATTAACCAAATGTGTAATTACATGTAATGGTGTATAATTAAATTGTATAATAACGAGGAATTAATAGAAAATTCGTAGAAATATTCCTGAAATTATATTTAAGAAATATTATGTTATTAGAAAGGAAAATGAGGGTTTTGATCATAATTTAATTTAGAGAATGATATTAAGAACGATAATTATAAAAAGATATAAGGGGTTTTATTAAATGAATTCGTAGGAATTAGTTGATAAATTAAAAAATATACCTGAAAAATTTAAAAAGTTTAGTCAGTTAGAAAATAACGGAACGAAAATTTATGCTTCGATAGAAATAAAATATTAAAGGATAATTGAAATTATACGAATAATATTTAATATTATATTTAAAATTATGATATTCTCGATATATTAATATGTATGTATTATAATTCATTATAGAATTCGGGAATAAAGTAGAGGATTGAATGACTCCTTATTTGATAGTGAAGCGTTATAAGATCGATGTAAGTGAATAATTAGTATTATCTATATATATTTTTATTTCTTTTTGACATTACTTTATATAATCTGTCACTCGTGCTGAACCTGATTTATGTGAAAATGTATGAGTGATGGATGATTTAATTTGAATGATGATATTGTGTACGTAAAATGAGAAAGTACATTGAAGTATTATATTTGTGGGACTGGCGTGCTGTTGGTACCTGGAAATGAAAATATGTCGATACATGGTTCTATGGTACTAGCTGCTTACAAGAATGGTGATATGTGAAAATGAGTGTGTGGTGGAAATTGAATTAATATGATATGAATACCTTTTGATGTTGTTGAATAGCCTATGTGGCAAAACGAAAAGAAAAGAGCTATGATGCGATGAGAAAAGAGCTATAATGCGATATTAAAAAGAGCAATAATGTGATATAAAAGAGTTGTGATGCGATATGAAAAGAGCTTTGAAGCGAATTGAAAGAGCTATGATGCGAAACGAGATTGATGAGCCGGTTGTCAAGGGGATTCACGTATATAATGAACGGTGAGGTTGAGTTGATGCAGAAAAACACTATATCACTTTCTAATAAGCAGACTAGGAAATGATGAGTTTAATGGGTTGTTTTGCTATGAGTTGACTTCGCATTAGATAAAGTTTATTTGTATTGAAACTAAATTAAGTATACTATACGTAAGTTGCTTATCTTGTTTTATCTGGACTATATTTCACGGACTATGTTTAACGTACATGTATAGATAGTGCTACTTATTTGCTTATTGAGTTGCAAACTCATCCCTCTACTAACATTTTTCTGCCTATCGAGGGTTAGATCCAAACCCCGCGTTCAGATAGGTCAGGCTAGTATGCAGTTTTCTCCTAACTCGCCATTTGAAATATAACTCACATTTTGGGATGTATAGATGAGAATTAAAAATATGGACAGTGAACTACTAAAATGGTTTTACTTTGTGATGTTTGATATGTGCATATATATAATGATGTGGGTTGTGATTGTGTTGATTGTGACGTAAGGATTACGTGTGCATAATGATTATGTGCATATTTATACATATAAATAGGGTTACTTCAAGTATTATATTTGTTAGAATAGGTGATCAGAAAGTCAATCGGATTGGGCTCTTATAAACTATTTCTGACAATTTTGATGTAATATAAATTTATGTCTTTGAATAAATGTAATATTAATACTATGGCTTGATTCTTTGTTGTGTTTACTTATTGTGTTAATACTTAACTGCACGACAAAGCCCACAAACCAAACAAGCAAATCCAAGGGGTTGGGCTGCGCATTGGATGGCGGCCATGAAACCAACCTCTGTGGGATGGTCTGGAACGTTCCAAGTCGAGGAACTCGAGACGGGGCATCGAGTGTCCTATAGAGACTTGCACTAAGTACTGCAGCCATGTTTCGTCGGCAGGAGATGTAGGTCGTCTATGCAGTTTTAGTGGGTTAGTTGGCAAAGTAGTCGACTGACTGAACTGACTCGCGGGAATCGTCATATGAAAGCCTCCTAAGGCATGATCGGTATGACTGGGATTCTCAGCTCTAATAGTACGAGATTAATCCTCGGACTTGAGGAACCATGGCAGTCACATGCACATGATGGCTGTAGCTTAGACCTGACGAACAATGTATGTGTCGAAAGATACAGATGTTATAAGCCTTATCTAGTGCAGTCAGAATGTGTAGTGAGGACGGTGTGTTCCAAGAAGGAATCCATCCCCTGTGAATATCGTGACAGTAGGATCTCCCATATGCTCTAAGACACGTTTCCCTAGAAATCTGTAGCCACAGTGACTGAATAAGTGGTATAGGTTTCCACGTGATAATTTAGTAGGGCAAATGGGTAGTCTTGAGTTATCAAGTATAGATGCCTAGTCCAGGATGAGAACCGACACCCAAATTCCATGCCCTAGACTAAGGCCGGGAGACGGTAGATGGAAAGACCTTTTCCGTATGAATTCAGTTGCCTAAACGTTCATCCATATTCACTTAGTCTCTAGTGCCATGGACTGTGCTAGACGGCCACCCATGGTAACGGATTATTTCTGCTTATGGGATAATCAGAAATGATTAATTAAATTATATTTAATTAATTGTGTTGGGAACACACCCAAGTCTAGCTGAAGGTGAACCTAACGAGTTACACCCTACCACTATAGTGGGATGAAGTTAATTTGGACTTAACTCCAGAAGAGCCGGATTAATTTAATTGGATTAAATTAATTATTGGAGAGGATAAATAATTGGATCATCTATTTAGACCAATCCATTGGATGGATAACTTGAAATTCAATTAATTGGATTAATTGAAATTCTTAATTGGCCATTAAAATTAATTGGATTAATTTTATTGGGCTTGGTCCAATTTATGAATTAGATTCATAAATTAATGGAGAGTTAAAAGGAGCTTGGATCTCTTAATTATATTTAGGGATTTTAATGTTGGACTTATAAATTAAACTAGGTTTAATAAAAGTCCATTTGACATGTGCTTGGTTTAAATTTATTTAATATAAATCGGTCCATTAAAATACAAGCCCAAGGCCTTGGTTGGACCATGGCTAGCTTAAGGAAGAGCCAAACCCCTCCTTGGAGTGTGTGTGGCCGAGTTGGTGCCTAGGGTGCACGAGAATTGGTCATAAGGTGGCTTAGAGGTGGTTTTTAGGTGTAGCAGTCATGCTAGGTCATGACTCCTTGCTATACCATATAAATAGCTCTAAAAACACTCTAACCCTAACCCTAACAGCAGCTGCACTTCAACCCACGAAAATTAACTCTCACCCTCTCCAAAAACTCTCTCAAGATCTTAGAGATCGAAAGAGAATTCAAGAACCAAACGTTAATCAATAGCACTTTTGGTTCTTGCACTTTTGTGGTGTTTTTGCTAGCACGAAATCACCACATCCTCTTAGTGGTGGTGTGTTAATCTTTGTAGGATCTCCAGATCGAGATCTTGGCTAAAGGAGACCAACGGAATCAACACTTGAAGCCGAGCTAGAAAACAACAACAGTAATGTTATGTTTTTTGCATTTCTGTTGTTCTATTCTTTTTTTTTATTTATTCATGGCCTACGTATTTCTTATATTACACCGAACGCCCGGGAAAAGATCAAGGGTACACCCCTTGATTGGATATTTATTTTATGTAATTATTAAAATTTTCAATTATTGCGCCTTCCGCCGCGCTTCCTGGGTCGATTCATTGCCTTCAATATTAACGAAAGATATAGCCGTAGTATTAATAGTAGGTGCTACAAGTAATCCCAGGTCAACTGTTATAATGGCTATAACTAAAGGGAATGAATGGGACAGGCAGGAGAAAAATTTATAAAGTTGTATTTATGCTTTGATGCTTTGAGATAGGGGTTCTTGCATGGGTGTAGGCCAGTTATAAGGGTGGATGGGTATCATTTGAAGGGTCCCATGGTGGTATATTGTTGCCTGCTATTTCAATAGACCTAAATAATAATTTGTATCCCTAGGCTTATATAGTAGTGCCAGGAGAATCTAGCGGGTCATGGCTGTGGTTTTTAGAACTTTGAAGGGTGATTTGAATGTGGTAAGGTATGACACTTACGTATTTATTAGTGATAAATAGAAGGGCTTGATTCATGCATTTGAATCGGTTTCTTCAGGTGCCATTAATAGATTTGGTGTAAGATAATTACACAATAATATGAAAACAGTAGGGTTTAGGGGACTTGCCTTTAAAACAACACTTTGGAATGCTGCCAGAGAAACAATATTGCTTGAATTCAACTTTAAAATGGAAGAAATGGGGTGTCTTGATCCAAAGGTTGTAGATTGGCTAAGTGATAAACCTCCAGAGTATTGGAGCAGGAGTCATTTTAATTATTTCCCTAAATGAGATATGTTGCTACATAATATTTGTGAAACACTTAGTTCCTGCATTCTTGAAGCTAGAGAGAAACCAATCCTAGTAATGCTGGAACGGATAAGGGAATTTATCATGATTAGACTGTCTGATAACAGAGATAGGGCAAGAAATAAATGGAGTGAAAAAAAAATATGTCCAAGGATTCAAAAAATTGTTGAGAAGAACATTGATAAAGTTGCAGATTGTATTCCAATTAAGTCAGATGATTGGAATTATGAAAATTCTTCTTATGATTGCTCAAGATATGTTGTAAACAGCCTGTAAGGATTTCATGTTAGGTTAAACCTTATTGAACTTTTTTTAATGTTATGAAATGTTTTTTAGAACAATCAAAGAAATGAAAAGGATTGGAGGTAGACCACACAGACAACCTCATCCGAAAATGTTCCAGTAAGTCTGATTGCAACATAATTCTTTTGTTGATAAATGCATCTATACTATTTAAATGTGAAATTTTGCTGCAGTCAATAAGGATTACAAGGAGCACTCCACTGCCAGCTGCTACAGAATCCAACCAAGCAACATCAGTAGGGGAAAGAATCTCATATTTCATTCTTTGGGTCAAACTGGTTGTAATGTGAACTATTTTCAATTTCATTTACATATAGGAAACACAAACTTTATTGTATAGATTTACACAATACTCGATTGTAAAAAATATGTCATCAAGTGGTATTCCATACCTAACACTATAGAGGCAAAAAAATTGTCACTATGAAGAACTTGGCCAAAGTTGTTGCTGTAACAAAAATACAAGGCACTTCACAGAGAAAAAAAATGCAGATTTGTAGTCATTTTTTGAGATTTTATCTGGCATAACCTTGTAAACAATTTAATTTTTTGCTAAAATATTGTAAGTTATTTGCACACCTTTTGGGAGCAGGTTTCCGAAATTTGCAATCTTTTGGGCAACATTTTAGTATAGAAACTGCAACATTGTTCTGGTTAGATTGTAATAAATTGTGCCATTTTAGTTAATTGTTACCAAGTTTATGTTTTTACCATCTTTTGCTATTAAATCTTCTATAAATTAAAGAATTTATTCTTTTTAATGTTATAAATTGTTGTCAAGTCTATTTTATGTCATTTTTGTAATACAAATTGGGAAAGAGCTGTCAAAGCAATTTTTCAAAGAAAAAATCAGTTTTAGACATTAAATGAGGGGACAAATGGTTTAGGCGATATTTTTTGGCGCCAAAATGCACCAACCTGTTAGTCAAGCAGTTATTTTGGCTCTAAGTCATTTGACTAACGACCACATGCAGGTCACATGCTTTTTTCGTCTATTTTTTAATGATTGAGTTAACTTAGGACCAAAAGTGCTGAGTTTTTAAAAAGTTGGTACCTGAGTTGTCAGCCCCGTAAAGCTCGGGACCAAGATTGTATACCCCCGTAAACTGTGTGACCAGAAATGCAATTTTACGTATGTATTATGTATAATTATTTAGAAAATAATTATGTAATAGAAAGAACATCATAAACTCTCTCCTCTCCTCTCTAATTCAGCCGCCCCCTCTCTTACTTGGTGAGATTTTGATCTTGGTCTCTTTTGTTCATTCCGGTGTTGTGTGGATTTTCTTTGGAGGATTCCTATATTTGGAATCTTGGATGAACAATTCAACACAACTAGCTGGTTTGGAGCTTGAAACGAAAGAGGTATTAACATTTGTTAGTTTATGCATCTCATCTCATTTCTTATACCATAGCCTTGTATGAATATTCTTTTCTTTTATGGTAAAAGAAATTTGTCATCCACTAACTTTGTCTCAGTTCAATTTTGGTCCATTAACTTTGGCAGTTTTAGATCTAGTCCAATATCTTTCAATTTGGTCCATTAGTCTTATTTATGATCATTTTGCCCTTTTCACGGACATAGCCTAATAATCCATTTTCATGCTTTAAAACGGCCCAACATGCTTCCAAAATAAATTAAGCCCTCATAAATTTGTACCTTTTATCGACCGCTTTGTTCTTAGGTATTCCAAGTCCTTGATTTTACGGATTTCTTCCAAACACACTACCACAGCAGATAGTTCGCAGGCACTTAGCTCCTTCAACAACTACAACACAACCCTATTTCGTTTTCTACCTTAGGGCATAGAAGACACTCCAATAGAGGGACTTAATTGAATTTTGGACAACAAATTGAAAAGAAGCCTTTCTTTATTGAAGAAATATAATTAATATTACATAGATATTTATTCCTCTGTAGGAGGAGACAGCTACTTACCCTCTCATTAAGAAGACTATTCTTATTGGGGAAACCCCCATAAATTGAAAATTGAAAACCACAAAGACTCTTTGAAAACTCAAAAATTATATGCTTTGAAGAGTAGGAGAAAATTTCTGATGCTCCTCTTCTGCTTCATCGCCATTTAATTTATAGCCATCCGCGGACTTCAAACGCGGACTTCAACTTTGATTTTTGATGACTTCACTACGTTCATCATCACTTTATCTTTTCTGAATGACGTCATTGCGTTCGTCATTCCTCATTATTTCCAGCTGGTTGGCATGATAGCTTGTCGGCTACATGCTTCGCTAGCTGATTTTCCCATTTTGCTGACTATTGGCTCTTGTCGTTCTCTACCGACTTGAATTTTTGCATTCTTCGATTTTTATCTTATTTTATAAAAATTCTTTCTTTTTCCCTTATCCTGGCTTGGTTCGGGTTTTTTTTGTGTGACCCGAATTTTAGTCCCAAATAAGGGCTTTTCCTGTTTTTTGCAGTAAGGGCACACATGATTATGCCATTACCCAACATGTTGCACGTCTTCATCCTTGTTACTTAGTCGCCGGTAGCTTATTTTTCAAACTAACATCCTCTTCTTTTCAAATAAACTTTCTGCGAACTCAATACTTTTTCCTATCAAGGAATTTAAAATAGGAATGATCCATTCACTTTGTTTGAGAAAATTTTGAATGGAAACTTGACCTTGTCCATCTCTGTGAGACAGACCATAATCCCCAAGTTCTTCGGGTAGAGATATCGTCTTCACTAATAGCCGATACCAGGGGAGCTTCCCCTGAGGCAGTTTTGATTTTGTTTAAAGCTACCATACCTGGCCTCTGCAACTTCATGGAATGAAATGCTAGATGAGACCCCTTTCCTGCAATTTCTAGTGCTGCGGATATGAATTTTATCTCTAAAATCGCCTCTTTTTAAGTAGAGGTTGTTTTGTCATGAATCATAGACCGCCCCCCTAATCCACTCCGGAAGCTTTGAGATTTTTTGAAAACATAGTGACATAGTATGAACTGAAGCTAGTGCCCCAAAATCATACAATTCTCTAACATCTTCGAGTTTGGACCATTCTAACATCCAGACTTTGTTGTATTTTTCGGATGTTTCGATGATGGTCTTACTTGGATTGACGCCTTTGCGAGAAATTAATTTTTTTCCACAGTTTCTGGTAAACCTTCCAAATATAAGATGAAGATATCAACTCGTTAGTATTAGCCCTAGAGGTGTCTATCATTGGCCTAAGGCTAATCTCTCCCTCTTTAACCCCAGAGGTGCTGGGTTGACTTGAATCATCAGGAGTTTGCATTTCCTGTGACCTAATTGTTGTCGTTTCATCAGAGTCTGGCGATGGCCTTGTGCAATCAGTACTTGAATTCGATGTTATAGGTCTAGAGTCATGTACTGTAAATGCAGGTTTAGAGCCTTGCTCTTTCAACTCGTAAGTTATCTCCGAGGATGATGCCTTCCGAATTAGTTCTTGTAGGTCATTCCATAGTGATGTTGAAGCCACCACGGTAGTTCTTATTGTGACCTGGACAGTGTCAAGATCAACTCTTTGAATTTATTCGGCTAGTTGAGCATTCACCGCTAGCCGTCCAAACTTCTTGTTATGCTCCTCAAGATTTTCTCTGAGGTGCTTAAGTCTCAACATGATGGAGCCTCCATCTCTTGTCAAGAAATCTGCAAGAACATTCTTGTAAGATTTTATAACGACAATATATAACAATAATATTCGCATTCAACTTGCAATTTGATAATACGAGCTTTCTCAATTTTAGATTCTAATTTATTTGTTAAGAAAGCTTTGACAGTAGTATTTACTTTTAATCTGAATTCTTTAGCAAGTAAAAACAGAGGCCATTTCTTAAAAGCTTTCCAAATTGCAAAGAAATTCTCGTTGATGTGCCACACTTGGGCTTATTGTTCTGAGAACAACCTTCCTGTATATCTACAGGGTTCTTCCCCTGTAGTAGTCTTTTTTATGAGCATTGTTGCCCATCTATAATCGTTGGCGTTCGTGTAGACTACTAATTCGTCTTCATCTTATGGTATAGCAAGCTTTGACAGGTTACTGCAAGCCTGTTATAGCTCACGAACCCTTTGAGTGTGAATTTCCTCTCATTTCTACTTTGAGCTTTCTGTTTCCTTCAAAAATAGTTGGAAATTCTTTCTGTATTTGGCAAGATCTTTAATAAAAATACCTACAAAGTTAACTACTCCCAAGAAACTCTATAAATGCTTCTTGTCTTTGAGCACATCTGAAAAATTGGGATTTTTTCCGCAATATGATCCTGTAACTCAATACCTATCTCGTCAATAAGAATTCTTAAAAATTTGATTTTATTGACAGCTATGGTAACTTTCTTTTTAGAAAGTACTAATCCTTCTTTAAAGCATGCATCAAAGAATATGTCAAGATGTTTAATATGCTATTTTATATTCTTAGATGCAATCAAAATGTCATCAATATAGAGAAACATAAACTCAAAATAATATTTGAAATGATTATCCATTTCCTCTAAAGTATCTGAGGTACATTTGCTAAACCATTGAAAGCACATTACAGATATGTTGTCCTTGTGGTGTGGAGAATCCGGTAAATCTCTTTGATTCACTCTCCATTTTAATCTGGTAAGATCCAGATTTGCAATCGAATTTCGAAAATACTTTTGTACCTTTAATGCAGTCAGTAAAGTGCTCTCTACTAGAAATTTAATAACCATCAAACTTTAATATTTTATTAATGCCTTGATAGTTAATAACCAACCTGGGTTTATCTCTTTTTATCTCACCATTGTTTCTTATCAAAAAACCAGGGCTACTATAAGCAGAGATTCCAGGCTCGGTAGGTCCAAGATTGATATGCACCTTGATGATACTCTGCATATCTTTCTTATCCTCCATGTTCATCATGATAGGCTTGTATCGAACATACTCATACTTACATTCCTCTTTGACTTTCAGAGTAGCTTCGATTTTATTCATATCCCGCCATGCTAGAGGGTTCTCGCTGAAATTCCTCTGGATAAGTCTCTTAACGTTCTCAAGAGAGAGCCTGCTTTCTTCACTAACATATAGCGATTTGATCTCCTGCAATGCTTCTTTGAGGTTCTTAATCTCATTTTCAGATTCCTCGTAGAAGCTATCGGTATCGATGAGTCCCCTGTTGCCTGAAAGACAAAAGAACTTTACCAAATTTTCTCTTATCTTTCATTGTAGGATGAGTTAATCTGGCATTGAAATCACCACGCTTGCTGCGAAAATTTAGAGGCATTATCCTGTTAAATGCCTTTTCTCTTCGCAAAACATGTATCTCACTATCACAGTTAGTAGTAATAATAACAGATTTCTGTCGTTGTCCTGCAGATATTTTGCAAAGGTTTGAATAAAATTATTCCCCAACAAGATATCAACATTTGTATCATGAAAGTACATAGGAGGTGTTTTCACCCTGTACTAAGGTGTTCCAAATGCTCATCCGATCATGATTTGAACTTCTCGTATACCCTACTTCTCGTATTAGGATTTTCTGTGAAAAATCCCTTCTTGCAATAACAGGGAAAACTCTAGGTTTTGTAGTGCAAATTCCTGATCCTGAATCAATATAAGCTATGAAATATTTTGTCTTATATTGATCATATAATAAAACAACATATATGTACGTAGAAAGGGGCTCGTCATTCAATCCTTATGGTAATACCATCAAGACTGAATTCTATACCGCTACCTTTTCTTCCTCGTGGTTTATGATCTTTGAGGAAACTTAACCCAAAGTCATACTTCCATTATCTCGTGCCGCAACACCTGTACCTATAATTTCAGGCCCGCTATTTCTAGCATGCCTTCATATGTGCCAACAACTAGTTGCTGCGATGATACTAGTTATCAGATGGAGAAGGTTTCTTTCTTAGTGATATCAAATATAACTTGTATCTTTTTCCATCCTTAAGGGCATCTAAGTTTACATTATCTACCTTAGTTTCTTGAGGAGTTAAAACTTTGAATAACTCTTTCTCTTTTCCTTTATAGCTTAGGATCCTATCTTCCGAAAAGGACATCCTGCTACTAAACTCAGTTCTAGAGCTGAGTGTTTGATCTAAAACTGGGTGATCCTTAATTACAATGTCAACACCACCTATTTTCGGTATCTTAATTGGATTTGATGCCATTACCTTAGCGAATTCTTGAAGATTCTAGGAATCTCAATGTACTCTTTCCTAAGAAACAAATCAAAATGATGTCTGTTGGAAAGGGCATATGCAATTCTATAAGTTATAGAATACGTTTTATGACCTTCGTTCATTAGATGTTTTCTTTTACATTTCTGATGAAGGGTTAAAACTCTACTGAAATCATGGTCTGCTAAGTTGTATGCAATCCTAGGATGAATGTCAAATATCAACATTCCCGCATACGGATTTTCTATCATTGTCCCAAGATAACCATCTCTTAAGTTATTGATCCTTTTATCTATTATTAATAAATGTATTTTTGAATCAATTTTTTCCTTAAAAGTTGCTTTTATTACTACTTAAATGACTCCTATGTGGATCCATTTCATAGTAACAGCTACATTTTCTCTAAGCCTACTTAATTTTTCAAGAATTTCTTATTTAGGAATAAGCTGCATTTCCATCACATTACTAGTAAATTCCATGGGAATAGCAAACTCACCTGAACTTACTTTGTAGATTATGTGCTGTTTCCTCTGATTTAGTCCTATTTGGTTGAGGACTCTACCGATTGCTGCAATCCTAAATCCATCATATGGGCTGAGGTTGAATCTTGACGCATGATTCTTTTCATGGTTTTGTTTGACACTGTCATTCGGAAAAAGAATCCTGACAGGCTTATAGAGGTTTGAAGCCTATCTTCGTCATTGTAGTTATTCTCTTGTTTGGCATCCAAATCAATCTCTATCCAAATCAATCGGTTGAAGATCTATCGATATCAATCTCTATCTCTTCCTCATATGATTTCGTCTGAAGGGGCATCTTCGATTTGGTAAGTAGGTACCAAATCGCCATAGTAGATTGCATCTAAGATGTCATTCGTAGCTTCAAATTTTCTTAATTCACCACGTTTCTACGGGAGTCTGGAGATATATGACCTCTTGCTCCGCAGGTCCAATAGTTGTAGTCTTTGAAACTGTCATTGGCTCGGGTATGGGCCCATTTGAAAGTTCTCCTTGTAGGGGTTTGCCCTATGGATCTTGCATCTATTCGTCTAGATTCCTGGGATGAGGCACTTGTTGGTCCGCTCCTTTGTCCACATTTGTATGATCTGGCTTTTGATTTGGACCACCATGATATTCTCCTAAAAGTGGTTCTTCTGGAACTCCTAGGGTAGGAGTCACTGCTTTACTTCTTTCTCTTCCTTGGCTCTCCTGATTCTCCTATAATAATAGGAAAATCGTTATTATCGCAGTAGAGTGGGGTTCATTTGATTTTACCTCTCAACTTCTTCATATTTTTCTGGATGGATGCTCGATAACACTAATCCTTCAACTTGTCTTTAAGGAAACACATTTTCTTTGCAACTGAATCCAGTTGTCCTTCAGGTACTTTGTATGATTGGATTATCATTTCCCTCCATGGACTGCAGATTTTTGCAAAGAACATTGGAGCTGCTATTTCTGTTGCTACTCCACTTTGGAAGAAACACTTGCGAAACCAATAAATATATTCATCTAATGCGCAAATACTTCTTAATTCAAGGCCGAAAAGGGCATGTGCATTTTCTCTGGCCTTTTTTGCTTTACTTCCTTCGAAGTATCCATCTTCAATCAAGTATATCTTGATGAGCCTTCCTAGCCAATCTGCTATTGCACTCTTCGAATCTCTGACAATGATATTAGCTTTGGTATCTTCTGAGTATTGTCCCATCCAATCTTTACCGAACCCTCTAAGCTCAACTCCACTGGTTTGATGAAGTTTTTTTTTTGTCGAGTTCTAAGGTAGTAGCTGCTATTTTTATAGCTACAACCCACTCATCTATCAACTTCTTGATGTTTTGAAAGTCAATAAGATCTAGATTGAGTACTGTGCCGTATGGATGTAATGGTTGGAGGATAGACCTTGCCCAAGTTGTGTTTTCAGGCACTCTCCTTAGATTTTTTCTTGGATTTTCTTTCAGTTTAGTTCCATGAACATTGGTGTCATGTTGTTGTGGAAATCTTTGCTTTTTGTCATTGGATGATCCTGTAGAGGATCATTGGAACATGTGTTTCCCTTCGACGGTGGTAGTACTGGAGTGACTTCATTAGTCTAGACGTTGACTAATTCCACAATCCTAAGTTGGAAAAATGATTCAGCCAATTCCTGTAGATTAGATAGATCTGCTCTGGTTACCTCCATTATTTTATGGAGTTAAGGACTTCTTAGATCTATTCATCTCTTGTCTTTGGCTTTGGAATCTCCCTTGCCTTTCCCTTCTAATGTAGAAGATGTACTGTCGCAAGGGCATCCCTGATCCGCTCTTGTTTGGATCTGGATATTTCAGGGTTCTCCCATTGGGTTTTTTTTAGGTTTGCAATTTGTGCCTTCAGATCTATAAGATCCTTGTGTAGATCTGGAATGATCTTAAGGATCTCATCCATCTTGTGGCACAAAAAATCTATTTCATAAGTATATTAAATAAGCTATGTCTGTAGTCTTGGACTGTTTTATGAATTTGTCTCAAATCTTGGGAGATATTCTAGGTATCCGGCTTGAGTTCTTTCAAGTAGTTCCTCTAATTATAATTTTTAGACATGTAGAGGTGAAGGAATTTACCCTGTCCATTTCTCATGGTTGGAATCTACCATGGACTTTGATGGAATACAAACGCCTCACTGCATTTCCTGGTAGTGTCTGTTGGACTTGAAAATTCCTCTTCCATTCTTGTTCTTCTTCTCCTTTAAGAAGAGTTGAATCGATCCACTTGGAACCTTCACCACTTTGCCATAGAACTTCCTTAAAGAAGTCTTTTCTCTGTCTTTCCAAAATCTAGAAATATTCTCTGTTGTTATTGCAACTTGAACTTTCGTTCGGTTCTATTTTCCCTTGAAGAAGTCTCCTCTGTTACTGGAAAAATATCTAAATATAATTTAAATATATACCATTCTAAGCGAGCACTAGTGAAAAAATGCAATTCGATTATAGATGGACTAAAATTGCACTTTTAAAAGCTGCGTAGGGGCAAAATTGTCCGAAATTCCATCAGTGGACCCAATTTAAGCAATTTTGAAAGTTACTGGGCTAAATTGAAGTTGCGCAAAGTTAATGGATTGAAATTGCAGGTGAGCCAAGTTAATGGACCAAAAAATATTTTTTTCCCTTTCTTTTATTCCATACTACATCGAACGCCTGGGAGCACCCTTTGGTTCAATCACTTTATTTGTTTATGTATGACTTTGACAATTTATTTCTCACGCCGACTTCCGCTAGTGCGTTCTTCGACCGATCTACTTGCCTTCAAACCCATCGGATCTTTGCAATCATTGAATCAAATTACTTTGGTGTCTATATGAAAAAAGCTAGAGTTACGATCCCCCATCTTAAGCCACAAATCTTTGGTTTGTTGTTTCTAAAAGACCACAAATCCTGGAAACATATAGTGTTATTAATTAACTGAAATATATTTTATTTTTACACAAAAATCTATACATAATTAAAAAACACAGTTTTCATCAAAAAGTGAAATTTGAAAATGAAAACACAATCAAACATGAAAATAAAATTTGGGATAATTATATTTACATCCCCTCATCTATTTCCCTTTTATACAAATCACCCTGATTTTTCAAAAATTACAGAAACCACCCCTGACAGGCTTAAAAATTCCAAAATGCCCCTGTTGACTTGGTCAACCTTTAATATAATTTTTCAAGGATAGAAATGCAGTCAGAGGTATTTTTATAATTACCAAAAGGTAGACGAGGTGTGAAAATAATGTTTATGAATATGAGTAATATTATCCCATAATTTTTTTACTAATATTAATTTTTAATTCAAATCTAAGTTATTTTATTACATTTTTTGAATTAAGTCTGTATATAAAAGTACACTTTTTAATAATTAAAATATCAAATTATTCAATTAAGATACTAATAAAATTAATTACTAGATTACGAGTTTAAATTAAAAAATTATCACACTTTTACAATTATTTAAAACTATTAAAATTAAAAGAATATTTATATCCTCTATTTTTTTTTATTATTAAATTTTACTAAAATTAGTAAATTATAATTTAAAATAAATTACGCAGTTTATATAAATCACATTAGAATTAATAAAATAAATAATTTATTTATTGAAAATATTTTTTGAATTATTAAATTATTTAAAAAATTTATCTCCTTTTTCCAGTGCTACCACCATGCCCATCCTTAACTCCCGCTTGCGTCCTCTCCACCACCACCTCATTGTGGCCTACGGCCTCACCCTACTTGCGCTCATTCTTCACCCTCCTCTACTATCGTCTGCCATAAAAATATGTATGCATAAATGTATAAATATATACAATTAAATATTTGCAGTTATTATATATTTATATATTTATAGTTTATAATTTTTAGTAAAATTTAGTTATAAACAAAAAAAGAATAAATATTTTAATTTTAAGAATTTAAAATAATTTATATATGTGTGATAAAATTTTAATTTAAGATTATAACCTAACTAATTTTTATTAATATATTAACTGAATACTTTAATATTCAATTATTAAGAGATGTAATTTTGTTTAAAGATTCAATAAATAGAATAATTTAAGTTTAAATTAAAAACTGTTATAAATGAATAAAAAATATAGGGGGTCATATTATTCATTCCCATAAATATTACTTTAACATCCTTTCTACCTTTTAGTAATTACAGAAATACCCATAACATCATTTCTGTTATTGTAAAAATTAAATTAAAATTTGATCGAGTCAACAGGGGCATTTCTGAATTTTAAAGGCTGTTAAGGGCGATTTCCGTAGTTTTTGAGAAAGAAGGAATGGTGTGTGTAAAAGCACAATAGATGAGGGGTGTAAATGTAATTATCCCAATAAATTATATATTACTATTGATGTGTACGGCCTAATAGGATCCTTAATGAGGCCCATAACATTAGAAGAAGGAAATCCAAGGCCTCCCCCACCAACACAGCAGCATAGGTAAGGAGCATAGCCCACGTTACTCATAGATCCGGCCAAAAATACCTAGTCTAATAAGGATGACCGACCTAAGGCCTATTGTCAGCAATCCATGTAAGACGTCCACTTGGATTGCAACATGACAATACTCAGCTTAGATGGAAGACACTGGTCAAAGAGGGCCCCTTAGTACCTCAAGCCCTCGAAGCAGAAGGATTCCTTGTAGGTTAAGAAGTCCTCGAGAATAAAGAGTCCCTTTCAGTTCGAGGATACATCCTCCAACAAGATTCCCTGGGAGATCAGATTGATGTATAGCTTATCTTAACTACCTCTATAATCTTATCCAATGATTAAAGAAAATGTGCAGACTCATGCCACAGGGGAACACCTCTTATATATAACAAATTTGGTCCCGAGGCGGGGGATACCTTTGACTCTCGAAAAATCATTATCAACTAATATATTACACTCATTTGCACTCTAAGCACAATTTATTTCATGGATTTAATTATTCTATCACGATTCCTCATTTCAATTCACTTCTTACGATTATTTTCTCTTAAAATCTATACTAACTGAGCGTAAGAGTGCTAATGTATTGGTTTGCAGGTTCCGTTTCTCAGGTTCTTTTATTTTGACCTAACTCCAGATCCAAAGTCCAAGCTTGTTGGGGTCTTGCTACTTTCACACACATCAATTGGTGCCATCTGTGGGTACACAGAGTTTAAGACGTGGTTTCAATGGAGATCCCCACTAATACCACGAACAAGAAGAAGACCATTGAAGCACCTGGAAACACCCAGGCTTTGCAGATTGTTGTAGGAACCTCCCTGGCTCCAACTGTGGAGAGTTCACCCCGGTTCCTTTGGCGCTAGTGCCATCACCCCCTAGAGCCATAGGTCCCGTAGCTGATTCTCCACGGCGTTGCACTTCCTCGAATACCTCCATAGAGGAATTATCAACAACAATGTTGGGAGCCAAATTGCAGGATAGTTTCAGCAGCCATTCAGGAACAAGCTGTAGTGTTGGTTTCCTACTCGTACAACCACTCCATTTGATGCAGACGTCCCTGAAGAAGAAGCTGAAGAAGACGTCCTTGTACCTGCACCTCCAATAGCTAGAAGATAGGGGGTCCCCTCGCAGCTCCTCAAGGGGTCCCTCCACAATGGCTCACACACTTTGAGTACCTCCAGAAAGGCCTTCACGATGTTCAGTACAAAATTAGAGGGGTCCCCAAAGATGAACAACAAGGTGTCCCCTTCACTGAAGTCGTGATGGCGGATGATCTCCTAAAAAATTGCCGCAACTCGGCTATTATTGAATATGGTAGCACGACTAACCCTCAAGAGCATCTTTTGAAGAATGCAGCTCTCTTTCACAAGTACACGGATAGGATCAAATGTCATGTTCTCGTTACTACCTTCGCATGGGCCACCTAGCAATGGTTCAATCAATTGCACGTGGGAGCGATTGCTAGCAGTCACAAGCTTCGAAAGACAGAGCTTAGTTTTATTGTTGTACGATAGAAAGATAATGAACCTTGAAAGAGTACTTGCAGAGATTTAATGTTGCTGCATTGGAGGTTCCATCTGCCACCCATGAAGTGAAGGCTAGTGCTTTCTCTTAAGGACTCTTAGATGGGGACTTCTTCAAATCCCTGGCCAAGAAGTCCAGTTCCAGATTTGATGCTCTCCTAGCTCACGCTGAAAAACATATTAATATAGACAATGCCCAAGCTGCTAAGAAGGAAAGTCGCAAAGAGAAAAGAAAGAAGAGGAAGGAGGAGGCCCCCCCTAAGAAACCTCGGATTCCGAGACAAGAAGCCCCTCCTTCCAGAAAATGAGCACTATATATACTCCCTTGACTGTATATATTACTCAAGCTCTCATGGCAGTAGAAGGGAAAGGTCTATTAGCTCGACTCAAATCCTGGAAGGATGGGCATCAACGCCCCAAGTTTGAGAAATTCTATCATATTCACAGTGACTACGGTCATACTACTGAATAATATCGGCACCTGAAGCATGAGATTGAAAGACTTATTCAAAATGGATATTTACAAGAATACATGTGCTGGGAAAAAGCTGAAGGAATCAGACCTTATCAAAAGCAAGAGGCAGATAAATCAAAAGAAATGAAAGTCGCTAGCCTTGAAGCCTTCCCAAAAAAGGGACCTAAGACCATACTAGGAGATAGAGCTGAGGCTAATGACCCTCCTCGCAAAGGGATCAGACGAATGATAACTGGAGGTCATATAAGGGGTGACTCCCACCATACCCAAAAAGTGCAAATGAGGAAAGTACACGATATAACCATAAAAGAAGTGTTGGACGTGGAAATAATGGAGAACACTACCCTCATCCAATTCAGGAGAGCAGAATGATTAGGACCCAAAACTTTCCACAATGATGCTCTATCATCACTGCCTTACTTTCCAAGTATGAAGTAGGGCACATCTTCGTAGATTCTGGAAGGTCAGCACATATACTCTTTGGAGAAGTGTATGAACAGATGCAGCTAGGGGACATCTCCCTGGAAAAAGTGAATACCTCCCTCTATAGATTTGTGGAGGATGTAGTCTATCCTCGGGGTATAATCTCACTTCCTTTGACATTACGAACCGGGTCTACCGGAAAACCTTGCATATTGAAATTTTTGGTGGTAGACGTGGACTCCGCCTATAATGTCATATTAGGGAGGTCTATCCTTAATGCATTCCAATCCCTAATATCTACTTACCATATGATGATTAAATTCCCTACACCTGGAGTTGTAGGGGAAGTCTAAGGGAACCCCTCCAATCACGTAAATGTTACATAGAGGTTGTACACAAAGGACAGAAAAGGAGCACGGACGAAACCCTCAAGGAGACATCTGTTGGAATGTGTGACCAAAAGCCAATTGGATTGGTTATTTCCATTCGACAATCTTTATTAAATAATATTAGATTGATGAATAAGGTAAGAATTCATCAAGATGGCAATATGTTTCGTTGTGCTTACCACTGATATTGAATGGGGTTTCAATATCACAACAAAATGCTCACGGATCGAAAGGTTAACCCGTGGAGTTGAACTGCGCATAAGTTTGGCAACTATGAAACCAACTCCTAAGGGTCGGTCTGGAACGTTCCAAGTCGAGGACCTCAAGATTGGGCATTGAGGAACCTATGGAGACTTGAACTAAGTACTGCAGCCATGTTTCGTCGGCAGGAGACGTAGGTCGTCTGTGCAGTTTTAGTGGGTTGGTTGGCAAGGTAGTCAACTGACTGAAGTGACTCGCGGGAATTATCATATGGAAGCCTCTTAAGCCTTGGTCGGTATGACTGGGATTCCCAATCTCGATAGTACGAGAATTAGTCCTCTGACTTGAGAAATCATGGCAGTCACGTGCATACGAAGACTGTATCTTGGATATGGCGAGCGGTGGCTGTGTCATGAGGCATGGTCATCATAAGCCTTATCCAGTGCACTCGGAGTATGTAGTGAGGACGGTGGATTCCAAGAGAGGATCTGTCCCCTGTCATTATATGACTGAGAGTTCTCCTATGCACCTTGAGATGGTTTAGACTCTAAAAGTCTTTGACCAAAGCGATTGATCGATCAAGGATAGGTTTTCTAGATCGGATCAGTAGAGTAAACGCATCTCGAGTGTTAAGCGTAGCTGTAAGGATGGGAACCGACACCCAATTCCATGCCTAGACTAAGGCCAGGAGACGGTTGACAGTAGGACCGTACTCGTATGGATTCGGAGCCTAAATGTTCACGCCAACATTCACCTAGTCTCTAGTGCCATGGACGGTTGCTAGACAACCACCCATGGTAACGGGCCATTTTATTATGGGATAATCAGAAATAATTAATTAAATTAGATTTAATTGTGATGGTCACACATGCCCAAGTCTAGCTGAAGGGTGAACCTAAAGAGTCACACCCTACCACTATAGTGGAATAGAATTAATTTGGAATTAATTCTAGAAGAGTTAGATTAATTTAATTGGATTAAATTAATCTTTGGAGAGAATAAATGATTGATCATTTGTTTATACCAATCCATTGGATGGATGACTTGAAATTAAATTAATTGGATTAATTAGAATTTCAAGTTAGCTAGTAAAATTAATTGGATTAATTTTATTGGGCTTGGTCCAATTTATAAATTGGATTTACAAATTGAAAGAGAGAGCATGGGCTTGATCTTTTAATTAGATTAAAAGATAAGGAGTTTAATGTTGGGCTTATGTTTAAATTAGATTTAATATAAGTCCATAAGACGTGGGCTTGATCCTATCGAGCCCGATTCATTAAATACAATCCCAAGGCCTTGGTTAGACCTTGACTAAGTCAATGAGGACAATTTTTGAAGGTATTTGGCTGATTTAATATGCAAAATTTCGTGCATAAAGGGGGGCTAGGGTTAGGATGGTTGTTTTGGAGCCTAACTAGGTTAGGACTCCTAGTATGTGTATGACTAGGTCATATATATACCTTCATAAAACCCTAGCCACACACACAACACATACTAACCTCAAAACCTCACAAATTTCGTGCCTCTCTCTCTCTCTCCCATGTTATCCATATCAGTTTTTCATTTGGTCTTAGAGACCAGAAGGAAAAATGAAAGAGAGATCAAAACACGTTAATTCATAGCGATTGTTTTGATCTCCATCTCTTCTGTGGAGATTTTGCTAGCACAAAATCTCCACATCCTTTAGTGGCGATGTGTCATTCTTGGGAGGATCTCAAGATCGAGGTCTCGTCGTGGACGGATCTGAAAATGAAAATGGAAAGGAGACAACGCTTGTAGCCGTACGAGAAAAATGACAAGGTAAAACGGTTTTTGCTCCTTCTATTTTTTTCTCGTGTTTCTTGGCCTATATATTATTTGATACACCGAACGCCCGGGAAAGATAAAGGGTACACCCCTTGATCAGAATTAATTTCATTAATTATCTCAAGTTTTACCATTTTTTCGATTATTCGCGCTTCCGCCGCGCTTCCCGGGCCGATCCGCTTCGTTCAAGTGGTATCAGAGTCCGATTCGGTGTATAGGCCTAAGAATCCAATGTGTATTACGTGTTTCAGCAAGTTTACATGTTTTTTAATCGACTTTGGAAGCATGATTTTTGGATTTTAATTGCATATCTAGATCTGGGGTTTATGTGTTTTATTTTGCATTTAATTTTGGACTTGAGATTTTTTTTTGAAATTTGGAATTTCTGAAAATTGATAATTTTCTTGTTGTTTCAGAAATTGCAGAAAAAAGGTTTCAAAAAATTGGAAAAAAAAAAAAACGAGCAGCGACGACGCTTCCGGCCGTCTGGCAGGCGCACGCGTGGGCAAGGGCACCAGGCGCCCCTGCAGGCACAGTGCGCGCGTGCGCATACGCGCCGTGCCCTTTCGGCTTGCGCGCGCGCTGGGGTGCGTGCGGTAGGCACGCTGGCGCCTGCTGCGACCGGCTGGCGGCCGGCCGTCTGACCTAATTTTTCTGATTTTTCCAGAATTTTTCATTTTTGATTTTTTCTGATTTTTCTGCATATTTTTCTGAAACAGTTAATTTTGGTGAATTTGATTTTTGGTTGAGATTTGGTATTTCCCAAGATTAAATTAGTAAAATTAATTTGGATGAGTATTCAAACAAAATTGATTTTTGCATGGGTTGCACTTATGTCCATTATTAAGTTGCATTATTTTACATATAAATTTATGAGATTTGATGTATAATTAAATTATGATATTGGATGTCATTAATTATAATGCATGGTTTGCATTATATTTTGGGTGCATGTTTATTTTGGAAATAAATGTGCTATTTTGTTCATTGGATTAACATGGATGATCACGAAGCCTATTGGACCTGTGTATGGTTTATTTTCTGTTGGGTTGGGGCCTGCGTGCCTCTTATTTTCCTTTTTCTCTTCGTTTTTAACCTAATATGTTTGAGGCTTGCTTTCTCCCTATTAATGTACTCCCACAACTAATGGTTGGGGTTTCTTTTTAAGTTGTAATGAGAGTAGAATAGGTGGAGAGAATTTTACTTTATTTTTAATAATTGTAAAGAGCAAGCCCAGAAGATGGAGGCCCATGGAGGACGCCATGGGTTGGCCCACGGAGATCCATGGATAAGAGGCTCGAAGGATGGAGCTCACGAAGGAGATGAAGCAATAAAGAGAGATTACAAGGCCCATAATTTGTTAATGGGTTAAATATCTTGTAATAATGTAGGCCTACCCTTAGACTGACCATAGATCCACTGTGGGCTCAGTGGTCACATAGGTTTCGGGCTTGTATCATCCAACAGGGGCATGCTAGGCTTTTATTTTGCATGCGATGCGTTTTATTTAAATGCATATTGGATATATTGTCATGCAAGATATTAATTGTGATGAGGCCTCGGTCAAACTACTAAAATGAACTCTCACTTGGTTGGACCATGTTAATAATATTAGACCCTGAAATTGGAAATAAACTCAATGGCTCGTTATTCCATACATCCCATCCACAGTAATATAGTGAGGAAGCCAATTTCACCCATACGTGGTCTCATGAGTCGTGGCACGTTTGGACTGAAATAAAGCTGCACTGTTACTGTGAACGAAGTGAATACAGACCTATTTCCCTGTCTCACGAGTCTTGGGGGGCGATAGTGTGTGCTATGATTCGGTTGATGGATTATGACTAATGCCAAGTGATGTAATTTTCATGCGTTCCATCCACAGTAATGTAGTGAGGAAGCTGATTTTAGCCACACGTGGTCTCACGAGTCATGGCACGTTTGGACTGAAATAAAGCTGCACTACTATTGTGAACGAAAAGATTACACTTCTATTTCCCTGTCTCACGAGTCGTGGGGGGCGATAGTTTGCGGTATGGTTCGGTTGATGGGTCGGTCTAACACTAAGTAACGTGATTTGCTTGGAGTCCTCGAAATCACGTGAAAAGGTGAGGCAAAATATCTTGGGGAACTCGTAGGACAAGAATGGTATTGGATACCTCCCACAAGGTTATTTCCATGTGAATCGTAAAACCGGGGCATGGAGAATTTCGCTTGTGGACCTCAAGCCCCCTAGGAAAATGGTTTTCCCGAAACCCCATTTGAGAGTGATGGGCTTTCGCAGAAAATAGTGGGAGGGTTAATGACTGAAGTCCAAGTCCTTAACTTGAACCTAATATTATAATAATCTGCTTATTTTTTTGTTTATTGTTAATTTCTAAGAATCCACTTAACTATACTTGAGGCTAATATTTAATGGAACAAACTTTTTGGACTGACTGAGAAATCTGAGGATGGTCCTCGATTTCAAGAACAAGACTTACGTTCTGGATAAGTCTCTACCTCGGACTTTGTCGGAAGGGTTCCTGGCCGGAGAATGTTTGACGTTCGAAAAGTTTACTCAGTGGCATGAGAACAATCGAAAAGTACACAGTATCGTATTGGGCTCGATAAGTAACGAGATCCAGAAACAGTACGAAAGGTATGAGGACGTCTTATCGATAATGCACCGCATGAAAAGAACTTTATGCGCTACCAGAATGGCATATTAGATATGCCGTGACGAAGGCATTCTTCGACATGATAATGATTAAGGGATCATCCGTACATGAGCATGGAGTGATGATGCTTTCCCTAGTGGAGAAGCTCAAAGACCTCCAGGGTGATTTCAATGAGGCAAAAACATACGTTGACTTGATTTTATAATCACTATCTCTCTCCCTTGATCAATTTACTATTAGCTATAACATGAATGGGCTTGAGGAAAGTATTCATGAGTTGATTAATATATTGGTCAAGTACGAGGCAATGATTGAAAAATCTGCGCCGACGGTACTAGTGGGAGAGGCTTCAACCTCTAAAGCGAAGGGCAAGGTTGCTGGACGCGAGAAGAGGAAGAAGGGTGAGATGTTTTCTACCACTGCTAACACTTAAAGTATTCCTGTTACAACACCGCTAGGCGGGGGTAAAGGAAAGAGGAGAGGTTCGTCAGTCAAGGATTCCGAATGATGTTTGCATTAGTTGCCGAGAGTAGGGCCATTGGAAGAGGGAGTGTACTAAGCTCCTCTCTAATGAAGGTATAAATCTTTAATTGAGTATTAACATAATCACCATTCTACTCTTGGTATTGGATACCAACGAATTCATAATTTGCAAATGGTTTGCAGATGGTGATGAGGAGTAGAAAAGCCGAAATAAAAGGTCCTAAGGCTTAGCGATAGCGGGGCTGTTGCTATAAAAGACTAGGGGCTTAGTAAGGCTTAATGGTGATCATGTTAGGATAGTATCTATGTAACCTAGCATGATCGAAATAATGTTTTCAATTATTGTTGGACAAATTTTGATTACATATTGCTTCTTATTTGACATTGAATGGATTCATGTCTGCTGGGTGAAACGTATACTATTTCATAATTGGATTGTGGATACTCAAATAAAGAATAAAATGATAATCAAAGAACCCAAGCTTACAGTCCTGGTAGGTCAATCTATTATAGTTGAGGAAGAGAGAGATTGATGGATTCAAAGAGCACTAGAAATAGGCGATTTGGATCTATTAGCTTTCAGAACCTTGCTAAGAAGGAGAAAGACCGCAAAAGCTCTTTTGTGGGACAAAATGAGTTTACCAGTTACATATTGGATTGGATCCAGTGTGATATCTGTGAGTTACTAAAATACACAAGATCGTTGTGGGGGTTCACTAGTCTAATTTTATTTGATGAGGTTCAAAGAATTAGACTCGGAGTGGTAAACCAACATGATCAACTTTCGATTGAATAGAGAGGGTGTGTATTTAGTGAGAGTTCTTTATGAGAATGTGATTCTCACTTGGTGAAGTTCTTCCTGAAAGGACCACGGTTGACTGATCTCTGATAAGGAAGAAATCGAACTAAGTTGGACTTTGTTTGATTGGTGTTTCACTGAAACAGATTGGCCCTCACTATATGATGAAACTCTCGTC
>JACGWL010000701.1:0-70706 GCA_034509725.1 Sesamum angolense
AGACTTTGACACCGATTTAATATATATTATTCAGCATTTTCCTATGTTAGTTACAGATAATATATAGTGTTTTAATTATTAAAAAATACATAAACTACACGTTGTTTGAAACTTAGGAAGCGAGATCGGCCTGGGAAGCAAGCGGCGGATAGCGTCTCGTACAAAAGCAAAAAAATTTTTTAACATTTTCTTTATATAATTAATCGTAAAAACCACATACCTTTGGCAAAACAGCTAAAAATAAAAAACTGTATTTCTTTAGATACTGATGAAACTTGACTTAACATAGGAAAATATGAATGTGATAATTGAAAAAAAGGGTTAAAAACAGCAATAATTAGACCGAATAATACTGATCAAGGGGTGTACCCTTGATCGTTCCCGGGCGTTCGGTGTAAAAAAAATAACATAGGCCAAGAATAATACGAGAAAAACAGAAAGATCAAAAATTGAGTTTACCCTTTGTAGTTTTCTTATACGGCAACAAGCATTGATCCTCTTTTCAACCCGATTCTCCTCCACGAGGTTTCAACATTGAAACCCTCTAAATCTGTCCACTTTAATCACCATTGATCTCCCTTTTTCTTGTGCTAGCAAGATAAAAAAAGGGAAGGGAGAAATCAACAACATGTTATTAGTTAACGGCATCGATTTCTCTTCGTTCCTTCTCTGATTCGATGAACCAAAGAAACGAAGGTGAGGAGCATTTTTGGGAGAGAAGAAACCAAGAAGAGAAGCTGATTGTTGGAGTGCAAAAACGTGGGTTAGGGTTGTTAGAGTTACGAGAGTGTGTTAGTGTTTTTTGACCTAGTCACAACACCACACTAGATGAGATCTATCTCATCCAAACTCTCTCCTCTCTCTTCCTTCAAACCCTAGTCGCTTTTTCATCAATAAATGCTGAAAAATTTCGTGCACTTCATCCCATGAAACCTACCAACTCTTCCTTTAACTTATACAAAGTCAAAACGGGTCATGGCTTGGTGTAAAGTGGACTAGGCTCCAATAGATTGAGCCCATGTCCAATGGCCCTAAATTAAATCCAATTTAATCTTTAAGTCCATCACTTTAAGTCCTTTAATCAATTAAAAGGCCCAAGCCCATTCTCTCATTTAATTTATGAATCCAATCCATAAATAAAATTAAGCCGATTAAATTAATCTAATTAATTCAAAAGGCTTCAAGCCCAAAATTGACTAATCCAATTAATTAATCTTTGGGAAAATCCAATCTATGGATTTATTTATAAATGATATAATCATTTATCCTCTCAAAAAAATTAATTTAATCCAATTAAATTAATCTCTTCCTTCTGGAATTAATTCTAAATTAATTCCATCACATGTCGGTGATTAAGAGTGTGACTCTTTAGGTTCACCCTCGACTAGACTTGGGCATGTGTTACCAACACAATTAATTAAATCTAATTTAATTAATTATTTCTAATTATCCCATAATTAGAAATCGCTCGTTACCATGGGTGGCCGTCTAGCAACTGTCCATGGCACTAGAGACTAGGTGAATGTTGGCGTGAACATTTAGGCTCCGAATCCATACGAGTACGGTCCTACTGTCAACCGTCTCCTGGCCTTAGTCTAGGGGATGGAATTGGGTGTCGGTTCCCATCCTCGACTAGGCAACTATGCTTAACACTCGAGATGCGTTTACTCTACTGATCCGATCTAGGAAGCCTATCTCTGATCGATTAATTGCTTTGGCCAAAGACTTTTAGAGTCTAAACAATCTCAAGGTGCATAGGATCCTCTCTGTCATACCTCTCCGTGTGCGCTGGATAAGGCTTATGATGACCATGCCTCATGACACAGCCACCGCTCGTCATATCCAAGATACAGTCTTCGTATGCACATGACTGTCATGATTCCTCAAGTCAGAGGACTAATTCTCATACAATTGGAATCGGGAATCCCAGTCATACCGACCAAGCCTTAAGAGGCTTCCATATGACGATTCCCGCGACTCACTTCAGTCAGTTGACTACCTTGCTAACTAACCCACTAAAACTACACAGACGACCTACGTCTCCTGCCGACAAAACTCGGCTGCAGTACTTAGTGCAAGTCTCTATAGGATCCTCGATGCCCAATCTCGAGGTCCTCGACTTGGAACGTTCCGGACCGACCCTTAGGAGTTGGTTTCATAGCTGCCAAACTTATCCGCAGCCCAACTCCACGGGTTAACCTTTTGATCTGTGGGCATTTCGTTGTGATATTGAAACCCCGTTCAATATCGTGGTAAGCACAACGAAATATTTTGCCATCTTGATGAATTCTTACCATATTCACCAATCTAATAATATTTAATAAAGATTATCGAATGGAAAACAGCCAATCCAATTGGCTTTTGGTCACCCATTCCAACAATCTCCCACTTGACCATTAAGCCAATTACCCATGTCGCTCAGAACCTTCTGAGCATGAGCAAGACTCGGTTTTCGCGGGTCTACTTTATTTTCTGCTGGATCTATACGGTCCAACTGTGTATTTCCTTTCACCATCGCTGTCTGCAGATGGTTGTTATCTAAGAATTTTTGCAGATCTTATGATGAGATCTCGGGCCCATAAGGCTCTTGCCCTAGCCTTGTTGTTCGCCTCTAAGGCTACAACTGGCTCGGCTGTGCTAGGCACCTCATCCATCCAATGGATGATGTTTTTCGATCCAAACCACTTTCCTAGGCTGACTTGTTAAAGTCGCCCCACATTCAACTTTTAAGATGGGGCGATTGCTTGAAATCCCTCCAAGCTACCATGCCTACCATCAAGTCCGAACGTGATTATACTTTTAGGACTTATCTGTTATTCACATGAGTCTGGAAGCTAGTATCGCTTTAGCCTTCCAGAATTAACTCTCCACAAATCATGTATCAGACACAGTTCTTTAATCCTTATTCAGGAATTAAAGACTGTTCTTGACAACTGTCTATTGCCAATTGGTGTATTTCCAATATACGTTGTGTCATGCCCTAAGTATACACAATATCAGGTCCAACACACCAAACCAACACTTTTGTGTTGTCTTTGGCACAGACGTAGGGAATGTCAAAGACATCTGAGCTTTCTCATCAGCCAACCATGACTGAGTTTTGAATAGCTCGTCCCTAATGTAGGAATCTAATTCCTTTTATGGAGAATTTCGTGAACAACTTTATATGTGTCTTAGTGTTTCTCAAACATCTTAACCTCATTCCAAATGGGAAAGACGTTTATACACTAAGGGCCCCTTTACTTACTTGGATAGGATTATTTTAGGATAGATAAAATTATGATTGAAATGAGGATTAGCGATGTGCTTATTATATAATATTGTGTTTACAATGTTTGATTAAATTATCCTAATGTGTTGATTGTTTAGTCTTACATTTACTAACATATTTTCTATTCATGGTAAATGTAATAAATGACAATAATACCCCCATGCACCCGTCAATATCACTATTGTTTTAAAAAATCAGTCAACATAATTGTCTTTTTTTTTTCAATTTTTTTTCCTAAGCTGTCATTGGTATTAAAATAAATTATTAGATAACATGATTGTCTACAGTCAATCATATATATTGTAAGTCCTATGTCCTTCCAAAATAAAATATTTTAATTGATCGCAATATATAATATACCCACGAAATAAATTATTGGATGGGCCAATGATATGACATGCCAAAATATTTTCAATATACAATTGATTTTGTTCAATAACAAATTGATTGGGGAATTAAATTTAAATATGAGGGTTTTTTTTTAGAAAATATGACTAAAAGTGGAGGGTGATATGGAGAGAAAATTTTATTAAAAATCAAATGAGCCAATGGGATTGGTTAATACCACCTAGTGGACTTTGATTGGAATCACCCCCAAATCTAATTTATACCGGGCTTAGGTATATAATAACGGGTTGCCTAAAATTAAAGTAAACAAGATATTGTTAAGGATAGTTTAGGATATCAAACCTAATAAGCCTAAGTAGATGGGCCCTAAACACATTGGAACTCATACCAACTCCCACTGACGTTGGGCTCATTTTATCAAATCATACCTAGTATGAACCTTAGATAAAAATGAATATTCCAGTTTTACGAAGTCTCAAACATAGTTTGAACTTCTTAGTGAATCCTTAGGCTCTAAGCCATTGATTCCAAACGATGTCCAACATCGCTCCTCCTTATGTCCTTTTGGATTAAAATCCAATTCCCATGGACAAATAAGGATTGGGATATGGTCAGTTAGAGATGTAGTTGATTACGAATGATGCATTTGAGAAGTTATATGAAAACTTACTCCCACAATTTCCTTGGGGTGTATAGGACCATCCTATTAACTCAAGTACTTTGTGGGACGAGACTTTCATCATACAGTAAGGGCCAATCTGTTTCAGTGAAACACCAATCAAACAAAGTCCAACTTAGTTCAATTTCTTCCTTATCAGAGACCGGTCAACCGTGGTCCTTTCAGGAAGAACTTCACCGAGTGAGAATCACATTCTCATAAAGAACTCTCGCTAAATACACATCCTCTCGATTCAATCGAAAGTTGATCATGTTGGTTCACCACTCTGAGTCTAATTCTTTGAACCTCATCAAATAAAATTAAACTGGTGAACCCCATAACGATCTTGTGTATTTTAGTAACTCGCAGATATCATACTGGATCCAATCCAACATGTAACTGGTAAACTCATTTTGTCCCACAAAAGAGCTTTTGCGGTCTTTCTCCTTCTCAGTAAGGTTTTGAAAGCTAATAGATCCAAATCGCCTATTTCTAGTGCTCTTTGAATCCATTAATCTCTCTCTTCCTCAACTAGAATAGATTGACCTGCCAGGACTGTAAGCTTGGGTTCTTTGATTATAATTTTATTCTTTATTTGAGTATCCGTAATTCAATTATGAAATAGTATACGTTTCACCCAGCAAACATGAATCCATTCAATGTCAAATAAGAAGCTTTATTGATCAAAATATGTAATCAAAATTGTCCAACAATAATTGAAAACATTATTTCGATCATGCTAGGTTGCATAGATACTATCCTAACATGATCACCATTAAGCCTAACTAAACCCCTAGTCTTTTATAGCAACAGCCCCGCTATCGCTAAGCCTTAGGACCTTTTGTTTTGGCTTTTCTACCCATCACTATCTGCAAACCATTTGCAAATTATGAATTCGATAGTATCCAATACCAAGAGTAGAATGGTGATTATGTTAATACTCAATTAAAGATTTATACCTTCATTGGAGAGGAGCTTAGTACACTCCCTCTTCCAATGACCCTTCTCTCGACAATAAAAGCAAACATCATTCGGAATCCTTGACTGACGAACCCTCTTCCTCTTTCCTTTACCCCCACCTAGCGGTGTAACAGGAATATTTGAAGTGTTAGTAGTGGTAGAAAACATCTCACCCTTCTTCCTCTTCTTGCGTTCGGCAACTTTGCCCTTCGTTTTAGAGGTTGAAGCCTCTCCCACTAGTACGGTCGGCGCATATTTTTCAATCGTTGCCTCGTACTTGACCAATATATCAATCAACTTATGAAGGCTTTCCTCAAGCCCATTAATGGAATAGCTGATAGTAAATTGATCAAGGGAGAGAGATAGTGATTATAGAATCAAGTCAACGTATGTTTCTTCCTTCTTGAAATCAGCCTGGAGGTCTTTGAGCTTCTCCTCTGGGGAAAGCATCATCACTGCATGCTCACGTACGGACGATCCCTTAATCATTATCATGACGAAGAATGCCTTCGCCACGGCATATCTAATATGCCATTCCAGTGCCGCATAAAGTTCTCTTTATGCGGTGCATTATCGACAAGAAGTCCTCATACCTTTCGTACTGTTTCTGGATCTCTTTATTCATCGAGCCCAGTACGATACTGTGTACTTTCCGATTGTTCTCATGCCATTGAGTAAACTTTTCGAACATCCAATGTTCTCCAGGCAGGAACCCTTCCGGCAAAGTCCGAGGTAGAGACTTATCCAGAACGTAAGTCTGGTTCTTGAAATCGAGGACCATCCTCAGATTTCTCAGGTAATCCAAAAAGTTTGTTCCATTAAATATTAACCTCAAGTATAGTTAAGTGGATTTTTAGAAATTAACAATAAACAGAAAAATAAGCAGATTATATAATATTAGGTTCAAGTTAAGGACTTGGAATTCAGTCATTAACCCTCCCACTATTTCTGCGAAAGCCCATCACTCTCAAATGGGGTTTCGGAAAAATCATTTTCCTAGTGGGCTTGAGGTCCACAAGAGAAATTCTCCATGCCCCGTTTTTACGATTCACATGAAAATAACCTTGTGGGAGGTATCCAATACCATTCTCGTCCTACGAGATCCCGAAGATATTTTGCCTCACTTTTTCACGTGATTCCGAGGACTACAAGCAAATCACGTTACTTAGTGTTAGACCGAGCCATCAACCGAATCATACCGCAAACTATCACTCCCCACGACTTGTGAGACAGGGAAATAGAAGTGTAGTCTTTTCGTTCACAATAATAGTGCAGCTTTATTTCAGTCCAAACGTGCCACTACTCGTTAGACCACGTGTGGCTAAAATCAGCTTTCTCACTACATTACTGTGGATGGAAGGCATGGGAATTACATCAGTTGGCATTAGTCCTAATCCATCAACCGAATCATAGCACACACTATCGCCCCCTACGACTCGTGAGATAGGGAAATAGGTGTGTATTCACTTCGTTCACAGTAACAGTATAGCTTCAATTCAGTCCAAACGTGCCACGACTCGTGAGACCACGTATAGGTGAAATTGGCTTCCTCACTACATTACTGTGGATGGGATGTATCGAATAACGAGCCATTGTGTTTATTTCCAATTTTAGGGTCTAATATTATTAACTTGGTCCAACCAAGTGAGAGTTCATTTTAGTAGTTTAACCGAGGCCTCATCACAATTAATATCTTGCATGACAATATATCCAATATATAATGCATTTAAATAAAACGCATCGCATGCAAAATAAAAGCCTAGCATGCCCCTATTGGATGATCACAAGCCCAAAACCTATGTGACCCACTGAGCCCGCAGTGGATCTATGGTCAGTCTAAAGGTAGGCCTATGCTATTACAAGATGTTTAACCCATTAACACATTATGGGCCTTGTAATCTCTCTTTATTTCTTCTTTTCCTTCGTGGGCTTCGGGCCTCTTATCCATGGATCTCCGTCTGGGCTCGCTCTTTACAATTATTAAAAAAGTAAAATCCTCTCCACCTATTCTACTCTCATTACAACTTAAAAAGAAACCCCAATCAACAGTTGGGGGGAGTACATTAATAGGGAGAAAGCAAGCCTTAAACGTAATAGGCTAAAAACGAAGAGATAGAGAAATAAGAGGCACGCAGGCCCCAACCCAATAGAAAATAAACCATACACAAGGTCCAATAGGCTTCGTGATCATCCATGTTAATCCAATTAACAAAATATTGCACATTTATTCCAAAATAAACATGCACCCAAAATATAATGCAAACCATGCATTCTAATTAATGACATCCAATATCATAAATTAATTACACATCAAATCTCAGAAATATATATGTAAAATAATGCAACTTAATAATGGACATAAGTGCAACCCATGCAAAAACTCAATTCTTGTTTGAAAATCCATTCAAATTAATTTCACTAATTTAATCTTGGGAAATACCAATTCTCAACCAAAAATTAAATTCACCAAAATTAACTGTTTTATAAAAATATGCAGAAAAATCAGAAAAAATCAAAAATAAAAAATTCTAGAAAAATCAGAAAAATCAGGTCAGACGGCCGGGCCAACCGGTAGGCAGCAGGCGCGCGCACGCGCAGGGCGTCCGCAGCAGTGCGCGTATGCGCGCAGGGCCCCCGCCCGCGCGTGCGCGCGCCTGCCAGACGGCCGGCAGCGTCGGCCGCTGCTCCTTTTTTTTTTTTTTTTTTTTTGATTTTCTGAAACCTTTTTTCTGCAATTCTGAAACAACAAGAAAATAATCAATTTTTAGAAATTCCAAATTTCAATAAAAAATCTCATGTCCAAAATTAAAAGCAAAATTAAACACATAAACCCTAGATCTAGATATGCAATTAAAATCCAAAAAACATGCTTCCAAATCCAATTAAAGAACATGTAAATATGTTAAAACACGTAATACACGTTAGATTCTAGGCCTATACATCGAACCGGGCTCTGATACCACTTTAAGGAAGCGGATCGGCCCGGGAAGCGCGGCAGAAGCGCGAATAATTAAAAAACGGTAAAACAAGCAATAATTAACGAAATTAATACTGATCAAGGGGTGTACCCTTGATCGTTCCCGGGCGTTCGGTGTATTAAAAATAACATAGGCCAAGAATAATACGAGAAAAATAGAAAGATCAAAAAATGAAGTTTACCTTTGTGGTTTTCTCATACGGCTACAAGCATTGATCCTCTTCTCAACCCGATTCTTCTCCACGAGGTTTCAACATTGAAACCCTCTAAATCCGTCCACTTTAATCACCGTGGATCTCCCTTTTTCGCGTGCTAGCAAGATAAAGAAAGGAAAGGGAGAAATCAACAACACGTTATTAGTTAACAGCGTCGATTTCTCTTTGTTCCTTCTCTGATTCGATGAACCAAAGTAACGAATGAGAGAAGCATTTTTGGGAGAGAAGAAACCAAGAAGAGAAGCTGATTGTTGGAGTTCAAAAACGAGGGTTAGGGTTGTTAGAGTTAGGAGAGTGTGTTAGGGTTTTTTGACCTAGTCACAACACCACACTAGATGAGACCTATCTCATCCAAACTCTCTCCTCTCTCTTCCTTCAAACCCTAGCCGCTTTTTCATCAATAAATGCTGAAAAATTTCGTGCACTTCATCCATGAAACCTACCAACTCTTCCTTTAACTTATACAAAGTCAAAACGGGTCATGGGCTTGGTGGAAAGTGGACTAGGCTCCAATAGATTGAGCCCATATCCAATGGCCCTAAATTAAATCCAATTTAATCTTTAAGTCCATCACTTTAAATCCTTTAATCTAATTAAAAGACCCAAGCCCATTCTCTCATTTAATTTATGAATCCAATCCATAAATAAAATCAAGCCGATTAAATTAATCTAATTAATTCAAAAGGCTTAAAGCCCAAAATTAACTAATCCAATTAATTAATCTTTGGGAAAATCCAACCTATGGATTTATTTATAAATGATCTAATCATTTATCCTCCAAAAAAATTAATTTAATCCAATTAAATTAATCTCTTCCTTTCGGAATTAATTCTAAATTAATTCCATCACATGTCGGTGATTAGAGTGTGACTCTTTAGGTTCACCCTCAACTAGACTTGGGCATGTGTTACCAACACAATTAATTAAATTTAATTTAATTAATTATTTCTAATTATCCCATAATTAGAAATCGCCCGTTACCATGGGTGGCCGTCTAGCAACGGTCCATGGCACTAGAAACTAGGTGAATGTTGGGGTGAATATTTAGGTTCTGAATCCATACGAGTACGGTCCTACTGTCAACCGTCTCCTGGCCTTAGTCTAGGGCATGGAATTGGGTCTCGGTTCCCACCCTTGATTAGGCAACTATGTTTAACACTCGAGATGTGTTTACTCTACTGATCCGATCTATGAAACCTATCCCTGATCGATCAATCGCTTTGGCCAAAGACTTTTAGAGTCTAAACCATCTCAAGGTGCATAGGAGAACTCTCTGTCATATAATGACAAGGGATAGATCCTCTCTTGGAATCCACCGTCCTCGCTACATACTCCGAGTGCACTGGATAAGGCTTATGATGACCATGCCTCATGACACAGCCACCGCTCGCCATATCCAAGATACAACCCTCGTATGCACGTGATTGTCATGATTCCTCAAGTCAGAGGACTAATTCTCGTACCATCGGAATCGGGAATCCCGATCATACCGATCAAGCCTTAAGAAGCTTCCATATGACGATCCCCATGAGTCACTTCAGTCAGTTGACTACCTTGCCAACTAACCCACTAAAACTGCACAGACGACTTACGTCTCCTGCCGACGAAACACGGCTGCAGTACTTAGTGCAAGTCTCCATAGGATCCTCAAAGCCCAATCTCGAGGTCATCGACTTGGAACGTTCCGGACCGACCCTTAGGAGTTGGTTTCATAGCTGCCAAACTTATGCGCAGCCCAACTCCACGGGTTAACCTTTCGATCCGTGGGCATTTCGTTGTGATATTGAAACCCCATTCAATATCGTGGAAAGCACAACGAAACATATTGCCATCTTGATGAATTCTTACCATATTCACCAATTTAATACTATTGAATAAATATTGTCGAATGAAAAATAGCCAATCCAATTTGATTTTGGTCACCCATTCCAACATGAACCCATTATTGAAATCAGTCGATAAAAGTCGATTAATAATCGGGTACTCTGAATTGTGGTGCTAGTACAGTTCATTCAAGAATGATTTTTGTGGAAATTCAGTTAAATTATAAATACTTATATATACACTTAATATGTATATTAAAATTACAAAGTTGGGAAATAACAACTTACTCATAATATGATGTGACTACTTCACAGTTGGTTAATATAAACGTCTCGATTATGTGGCGTCTGATCCACTGAGCCTCTCTTGTTTGAGGCACCGCTACCTTGGCCAGGGTAGTTGAAAATAGACCATTGGATTCCATCTTCGTTGCTCATGAGGTTAACGTTTCTACGAGGCATGCTTTGTTTGGATAGAGCGTCCGGCTTAAAGTACTATGACAAAAATAAATTGATTTCTTCGACAATATGCCTCAACATGTGCCTTGTTCTTCACTTTTTTCTTCAATTCATGTACAAACCTTTGAAAGGGGTACATCCACTGGTATTGCACTGACCCCCTACGCGAGCCTCATATGGCAAGTGAATAATGAGGTGCTCTATTGACTCGAAAAAAAGTTGGAGGAAATATCTTCTCTAGGTTGAACATGATGACGACAACATTATGTTCCAACTCATGTAGCTTGGCGTAGTCGAGCATATGCTTTAGAATAAAAGACTCATCTCCGTTAATACATTCCATATATGCTCAGGAAGCACCTCAGAAAGGCAATAGGGAACAATTTTTACATTAATACGTGACAATCGTGGGTTTTCATGCCGTGCACCCTCAACTTCCTCATGTCGATGCACCGGCCAATGTTAGACGCGTAGTCATCGGAAAACTTAAGACCAAGAACCTATTCACATCTCCTCCTCTTCTGATCCTTTGTCAGGGTATAGACCGCTTTAGGCATAGCGTTCAGTCTATGTTCATCCAACTCAAACTCCAAGCGATTACAGATAAACTTCAAATTCTTCCGTGCATTCAAATTATCCACAACATCAAGGTTGTGTAGGATCAGATGCATTTCCCAGTATGAAATATCCTAGAAGATACTTTTCTTCGTCTACTTGTGGTCGCTACCATAGCTGGAAGGGAGTGTCCACGGTATTTCAACTACAAGACTGATGTCTACAACCCAATCGCTGATCTGATCTCCTGTTAGCCTCGGACGAGCAACTTTACATTCTGCACGATTCCTTGAAGGTTTTCTTGTTCCTTCTTAAAGATGGTCCTTAGGGAGAAACTGTCTGTAACAGTTAACATAGTACGCATTCCTACCGTGCGACATATAAACTATCCTTGTGTCATCATACAAATTGGGCAAACCATAACACTGGTTGTACTCCACCCAAATGCCATACCATAGGCGAGTAGGTCATTCACAGTCCACATCAATGCAGCCACATAATGAATGCCTTGTCAATGGAATTGTCGTACGTTTGAACACCCACATGCCACAACTGCACCAACTCTTTGATTAATAGTTTCAAGTACGCATCGATCATCCGCTTTAGATTAGTAGGGTCAAGTTTCACCATCGTAAGAAATATGTATTTAGAACTTATTCACATATTGGGGGGAGATTGTAAGGTGTAACGATAATAGGCCAACAAGAATAAGTACGGCCGTGTGGCACAAAATCGCTTGTGCAAAGGCCCAGCCGAATATTACGCTGCTCTGCTACAAAATTGGGATACGTCCAGTAAAAATGCTTCCAAGCCTCTGCATTGGAAAGATGACATTTTGAGCCCTCTTCCGTCTAATGTGTGGCATGCCATGTCATGTGCTCAGTATTTGCTCTCGAAGATTACAACCTCTACAGGCGGGGAGTAAGAGGCAGGTACCTTAGGACGGCATACAGAGACCTCTTGCGGTACGGGTCTCGCTCTCGGGTCGGCTTGTACCTAGCGTCTCTACAAAACTTGTAGTATTCTAAATTGACGTCGTCCTTCCAATACAACATGCATCCTTTCTTACATGCATCAATCTTCTCAACGGGTAAACCCAAATTCTTTATCAACTTCTTCGTACTATAGCAATCTCTCGGCAGGGTGTGACTAGGGGCAATATTTTATTACTCAAAAATATGATCGTCCACCTTGATATCCACCAACTCAGCAACAAATGCCAATTGAGCTTGGGTGCAACCGTTCCACAATGGCTGGCTGGCAGCATACACTACATCGTTGAAACGGTATGCCAACCCTGACACATAATCATAGGGGCCATTGTCATAATAATATGAACTAGGACTGGCATCAATAGGGTAGAACGTCGTACCATCATCAGGGGCACATCGTGAGAAGAAGAAAAATAACTCACCCCGACTGTACCGAAAACCATCATCGCGTCCAATCCATCTGTTGTTCATCACCCCAGTTTGAATAGTCACCCTCCTCATGAGCACACATCGTGGGGTTTGCTCCTCCAGCACTAAAGGGCCAGCCACAGCATTAAAGTACTCTTACACCCTCCCCTTGAAAAGTTAAATTATAATATTTTGGCATAAACCCTCGCATACACAAGTGATAAATGACATCATCGGGTTTTTTGAACTTTCTGCTTTTGCACTTCCAGCAAAAGCACCTAATTTTGTCTCCATTCATATATCCACGCTGACATTTGGCCCATTCTATGAAAAACTAAACCCGATTCTCAAACTCAAGTGTAAGACCTGCTCTCCTCGAAAGGTTCTTATGATACATCCATCTCCTCAATTGTCATAACATGAAGATATATATATATATATATATATATATATATTATATCCGTACATATTCACACACATATATATATATAATTATATAATTCGATCTATAAATTTATAATATTACATGACACTAATTAAAAATACATAACATATAAGATCAAAAAATCATAAAACTAAAACAACTAAACTATAGTTAGGTAAAATTACACTTTTGGTCTTGTAACTTACACCATTTACACATTTAGCTCTTTTTTTTTTAACGAATTTAGTCCCGAACATCTCACATTTGGTCCTTTTTTAACGAATTTAGTCATGTATTGACAATTTTGGTCCTAACGATTCATAGTTATAGGACTAAAAATGATATTTATTACAGTGTGAACGGGACTAAAATTTAATCTATCAAAAAATGACCAAATGTGAGATGCTCAGGACTAAATTCGTCAAAAAGACTAAATGCATAGATTGAATAAGTTACAGGATCAAAAGTGGTAACAACCTAAAGTTATAGGACAAAAAATATAATTTTGGCCTACAATAAATTTAATTAACACAAAAGGCTTAAATTTGTCGTTACCTGGTCAACCAATTCACGAGATAAGTAGCTGACCTCTGTGAAAAAATTAAGCAATCTACCTTATCTAGTGTATATACATGAAAATCTGAGAAATATTGAGAGTGTGTGTGGTTAATAAGCAATTCTATAAAAATGAAATGAAATGAAAACAACTTGCAACACAAATATATATAAGATATTTTGTAATGGACATTGTAACGGCCTTTGGAACGAAAAATATAGCCATTATAATGCCCAAATTTGGAACGGCTTTTGTATTACACTTGGGTAAAAAAGCCATCCATTTTTCCACGATTTTTAAAGACCAAACCAACATAGAGTTTCTCGCAATTTTTCACGGCAATTATAACGACTAGTCATTTTTTCCATTGACCGTTGCAAAATTAACTAGCCTTGCCAAACATCATATGAAAATAGTAATAGCCTGAAATAATTAATGGGTTTTGTAACCGTCTTCATATTTAAAAACTTTGTATCGACCTTTTATACATTGTTTGTAACGACTGACATTATAAGAAATGTTGGTCATCCCTAAATTAATAATAATTGCAAAAATCGGGACAAAATGTAACGGTCACTGTGATGTAACAACTTTTATAATATATTCACTTTGTAACAGCCATTTGAACGACTCCAGCCTTTACAACTTAGCGAAATTTATATTATCATAGACATGACGTCAACAAAACTTATCCGTAATAAATTTGTGCAAAAAATCGTGTGCATGGAACAACATTATGGTCGTTACAAATCCCGCATCTTTTTTGCAATGAATGGGTCCAGGTTGGACCCAGATTCGCCCTGATTGAGGCTGGTTTTAAAGTTTTAAACATATTGTCCCTAGACTCCCTCCGTTTTTTTATATATATTTTATATGTCCATATAAAAAAATATGTATATTTTTTATACTTACATATAAACATAAACTTAATATTTGTATATATTAAAATAATTTATATATATATATTAATGTTAATACAAGTAACACATATTTTAATATTTTTAATATATCAATTCCTAAAACATGAACATATCAATTTATGGAAAGATATTTACTTTTAAATAACATTATTGTCTCATATTTTAAAAATCTCAACTGGGGCTACGACGTCCACCAGGTCCAACCCAAAGGATTTTTGTCCAAATTTTTCTTAGTGAAACGGGTTAGATTTTGACAGACCCACCCATTGCCATCCCCACCCACATCGCTAAAATAACTAATTCCATTGCGCTTTATATGAAAGCTCTTACAAACTTGAAATTTAAAGTGTGGATGGTGGATTTTGGAGAAAACACATGTTTGCACCTATCCTATTTGGGCAGGAATGTTCTACTAGATTATAGTATTTTTAGAGAAAAGTTACTTTAATTTATTTATCTGAATATGCTTTTGACATGACTCAGCTTATCCTTTTATCCAAACAAAATTATTCATATTTGTTTTAAAACATAACCGAGTTTAGTTAACTCCTTATTCGATTAAAGATCCGTGTCCATCTTTTCTGATTCTTCATAGGCGATTAGTCTTCGGATAAGATAATCTTTATCCAAATTGCGAGAAATCCACGCAGCTTATTTGAAGGACCCTCGGCCTCTCTACTATGAATAGGGCTCAGTTTATTCCAAATCACACGCAAACCCCTCTTCGTTTCTCCCCTTTCTTGCTGCCTCTCCTCTGAATAATTATACTGTATTATTTCAATTCTTTGCCACGAGTCAATATATTAGAGGATAATTATGTCAATTAATTTAAAAATTGCACGATGATCGTGTTAAAATTTGCATTCAACGTAGTGGCGATACAACTTTAATTGATGTTTTTGTATGCAAGTTTTGCCTCAAATTTAGATAATACCAAGCTGAAAATCATCCAGTTGCTTGATGTCTTTAGACTACCTCAGTCGGCCAATTCAAATGTTTCTGTCGTTCACTTTGTCTTAATCATTACAACTTAAAAACAGTTGAAATTTTGCAACAATTGAGTTCTTACATATGTCACTTTTTGTAAAAATGCATTAGAAAACACGAAATAGAGGAAGAAACTTTTGTCTTTAATGCTGACGGTTTTGACCTATGAATCTGGCCCTCATACCACAAAGATTCAATAAATGGGAGTCTAAGCATATTTTTTATGGCTTCTTTTGGTCTTTAATTATTCCCCATGAAGAGAATTTCCAGGAAATAGAACAGTAAAATGACAATAACATGAAACAAACGGTAAATTACAATGGGCTTTCTTAATATTTTAATATAATTATAGTGATTAGTTATATTTTATCATTCAAATTATAATCACCATTTAAACTTTTTTTGTATTAATTTCTTTTGCAACTTTAAAATAATTTGCAGGTTGTTATTTATAAAGTTTTTTCTCGTATTTAAAAATTTTCAATCAAATTTGTTCTAAAAAAAACATCACATACAATGCACACATGAGCTGAGAGATTCAACAGAAATTAAGAGCTAATTACTTAATTTTCTTGGGATTCAACCTGGCTTTACAACGAACTATTAAAAATTTGTTGGATAAATATTAATTTTGAGCCATGGATAACGGATTTGAGGTCATATTCAAACCCCTATATTAATTAATGTATTTATGTACTCTATTGTATTAAATATTTGGATAAAATTCATATTTCCCCCACGTGATATCTCAAATGTTTAAATAAGTCCCTGTGATAGAAAAAATACCATAGAAAAAATACCATATACCCCTATAAAATTTAAAAAGGTGCATATTACCTCCCTGTAAAATTCATGTTCTCAAAATTACGACTAAATATGTATATTTTGCCCTTAAATTATCAAAACTACCCCTGTATTTAAATTATACATATTTTAAAAATATAATATAAGAAAATATAATTTAGTTATATGTATATATATATAAAAACCAAAAAAGAATAAACGGAAAAATGGAGATTACTCACCAACGGACGAGAAATTGACGGTGGTAGGGTGTCAAAATGATCGTTGTCGGAAGGGCTTTCCAATGGTGGAAAGTACACGTCGAGAGGTCATCGGATGTCGGAGAAAAAAACGATAGAAAATTGGGGACACGGGTTAGGGGCCAATATGCACTTTTTTAAAATTTTATAGGGGGTTATATGATATTTTTTTTATCACAGAAGCTTATTTGAACATTTAGGATATCACACCGGGGTAATATGTATTTTACGCTAAAATATTTAGATAAACTTGCCCTTATAGTATACAAATATATGTATATCGATGGACAACGTGTGCTGATATTTTGCATCCTAAATTCAACTTCAAATCTTCCTTCAATTAAAAAAAAAATATAGTTTAGTTATAATAATAATAATAATAAAAGTTAGATTTTTTCTCTTTAGAGTAATACTGGCCAGCACTGAAGTTAACGGTTGACAATGTCTGTCGAGACACAACAACTTAATATTTTCAAAATAAAAAGCACTATAAATCTTAAAAAAAGATGAACTAAAAAGTATTTTGAAGCTATATTAATAAAGACAAAAATTGATTTTACAGAGTATTTTGAAATGCTATAAAATATATTTTAAACTAATTGAATTGAATTGATGTTACAAATGTGCCTTGAACTTACCAATATTCTAAAACTCGAAATGTTGATCAAACTGGAGAATTGACTAAGTCAAGGATCACTGGTTCAACTGTTGGGTGAATAGCGATCGAATCAATAATATCATAATTATGTCATAATAATAATATAACAAGTATAAAAATAATTAAAAAATAATACTTAAATATGCATTTTTAAAGTTACTGTAGGAATTAAGAGTACTCCAAATTTTTATAGTAAAATTAGTATACTAAAATTTTTAGGTAAAGAATAAATATAGAAAATTGCGTAAATAATAAAATAACGAACTATTGCTATTATAATTAAATAATAACTAAATTTTTATTGCTAATAAATTAATATATCGCATACTCATAAATATATAAATCTGACTATGAATTATGGTTTACTTAGGGACTTAGGTAATCTAAGGAGATAAAACTTAATTAGATTTTTGAGCTTAATGAGTTTTTTCATTTATTAATATATAATTAAATTCAAATAATTATTATAATATGGGTGTTGGATTCTTGATATATTTTTTTTAATTGTCATATGAAATATCATGGGTTCAATTTTAAATTGTATCAATTTTTAGAAAGTTTAAAAAAGTTCATAAACCTGTCGGTTCACTTGATTTAGGATCGAAGATCAACTGAATCACCTGTTCAAACCGGTAGTTCACACGATTTTCAAAAAAGAGAAAATTTTGAAATTACTCTGATTTTATGAGTTGGACCGGACCATCTTATGGATTGGGAGACGATTTAGTCGGTCTGATCGATCAATTGAAGCTAAATTTTAAAACACTAGTAGACACGTTCAATTTTTTTTTTTTTTTTTAAAATACTTGTAAAATGTTATAACCTTTAATTCGAATGAACTTATCATTTTACCAAAGGACATATAATTCACCAGAACACATTGTTTCAATCGAAGGACACGTCACTTCAATAATTGATGCGTATGCGATTGATTCGGCATAATTGGACACCATAAGTCATCATCATCTACATGTCACATGTCACGAACTTGTCATGCCTAATATAATATTTTTTTTAATTTATCATTTTCTACTAATATTTGACATGACTTTTAGTTGATTTTGATCTTATTTACAAAAATAATGGTTAATAATTGGTTTACTTTGGCCACAATTTTTTTTTATTTTAAATTATAATAAACAATCTAATTTCATCTAATAAAAATTTAGGAAATGCCCATATCGAAATACTCCCAAAGTCTCTCTCCAACGTTATAAAATGTCCAACACCTTAATCCGTCCAAAAGCTTCACATGTAAGTGGTATCCACCTCTTCTACTTCTCCACTTTGTAAGCATGATATTTGAAATACCTAAAATACCCTCTACCAAAAACTTCTTCCAATCATAATTTTCTTTCTATTTCCAAAAACACCCACACAAATTTGGCTGACATTCCCCAAAATACCCCTACATAAAAAGTGTTTTTCCAACATAACCCCTCAAAGTGCCCTTGTCTTTGTTGGTAAAATTACAAAACTAATCCCACAATTTAAGGCCATTCCAAACTTGATCTCACATTTTACGAAATTTAAAATCTAATCATATGTTTCCTTAAAAATTGTAAAAATCAAAACATCATACAAAAAGCCTCCTCCCACTAACAAACATTAAAAACGTGGAGAATTTATATGAAGGTCAAGTGCACATTGGGGGAAATTGCAATTTAATTTACATCATTTGTAATTTTGATCCCATTATTTTATTTCTTACTATATTTAATTCCATAAGTGTTAAAAAAATTACAATTTATGTCTCACTCACATTTTTTGTTAGATTCATGATTTCAATAGTGTGCAAAATTGCAATTTACGTCCCACAACTTATTAACAGTATAAGTTGTGGGACGTAAATTATAATTTTTCACACTATTGCAGTAAAAAATATTGGTTAAGTTAACGGACCACGTGCTTTGCATGTGCTCATTCTGTCAAGAATATAATGAAAAATGTGAGTGAGACGTAAAATATAATTTTTTTTTATACTTATGGGACTAAATGTGGTGAGAAATAATATAATAGGATCAAAATCACAAATAATATAAATTGTGTGGTGTAAATTGTAATTTTTCTGCACATGGTCCGCTGTTAAGTTTTAACGTTTGTTAGTAAGAGGGGAACTTTTTGTAACGTTTTGACATCTTTTTATAATGTTTAATATAGTATAGGATTAACTTTAAAATATAGCATTAAGTATGAAATGAGCATAAATTGTGGGACTAATTTTGTAATTTTGCCTCAGTTTCTATCCTCCTTATAATCATCAAAGCACAGTGGGAAGAAATAAGAGAGAGAGAGAGAGAGCCAAGAATGGCAGCCATGGCTTCTCTTAACCTCACAACTTCCACCCAGCTCCCTCATTCTTTCCCGAAATTACCAAAAACCCATTTCGCTCCGCCTCTAAATCTCCCCCGCCGCCGGCTCCCCGCTCCGAGAACCAGATCCGCGACCCGAATCTCCGCTTCCCTGATCGACCCGGATGGCGGAAAGCTGGTCCAACTCTTCGTTAAAGAGTCGGATAAAGAGTCCAAATTGCAGCAGGCCTCGCACCTGCCGAAGATCAAGCTCTCGAAGATTGACCTTCAATGGGTGCACGTGCTCAGCGAGGGCTGGGCCAGCCCGTTGAAGGGGTTCATGAGAGAGTCCGAGTTCCTCCAAACACTTCATTTTAATTCGCTCCGGCTCGAAAACGGGTCGGTTGTGAATATGTCCGTGCCCATCGTCCTCGCCATCGATGACGCCCAGAAGAGCCGGGTCGGGTCGTTTACCAGCGTCGCGCTTGTTGATGAGAAGGACGACATGGTTGCCATCTTGAATGAGTAAGGACATTTAGTCATTTCACTTTTCTGCTTATTCAATATTAATGCATATAAATTTAGGTAAATTACAATTTACCTTTCGAACTATTTCTTTTTTATACTTTTTCCTTTAAATTTTTTTATCAAATTACCATCTCAATTTATAAAGTTTTATCAGAAAAATATCACATATAAAACATATGTAATATTTAAAGGTAATGTGATCTGATATTTTTTACATGTGCACTGCATTTAATATTTTTCAAACAAACAAGATGACAAGAAAAAAAATCATATATGAAAAAATACAGATTTCACAAAGTTGGGAGAGTAAGTTGACCAAAACGAAACTAAATGACAAAGTGTGATACATATATAGTTCGAATGATAAAATATAACTTATTTTATAAATAAATATAATTTTAATATTTTAGAAATTGAAAATTAAATAAAAATAAAACCAAACAAGCATAAATATCACATGCAACGACTCGAAATTTAAATTAAAGAAAACAAGATAGCTGTCGATTTTTGTTTTTCTAAAAACAAAATTGCTAAATTAATTTATTTTTCGTACGTGGTGGATGCATAATGCATGTAAATAGTTAATTGTAATAATCCATTTATAATTTACCAAAAAAATGTATATTTAATCTACCTATTCGATATGAATTTTTTATTGCATTTTGATGTCACATTCATAAATAACTGATATTTGTATTTCATCTGAAAATATAAAATTATAATCAAATTAAAATATAATTTAAAAGTGGGCTACATACCATGTGAGCACATTCTAAATAATTAAGATTTAGTGCGTTTTCTTAATAAAATAATTAAATTGAACGATCCAGAAAATAATATTTATCGATACTCAACTCAAATATGTTACTAGAAAAAAATTACTATTAATTATAATATTAATAGCTATGACTAAAATTGTGGTAAATAATTATTATTAATCATGATTAAATAAAAAGCGATATAAAAAAAATCAGCTTTCCACAATGAAAAAATATTATTTGCACATCTAGGAGCTATGGTAAAAACATTTGCCATCACTAAAATATTTTAGCCATCTTTACAAAAATCACAACCAACAACCGTTGCGTGGCCGTGCTAATTGACTATTTGCTATGATTATCTATTATTAGGAATAATTGCACTTGAACTCCTATATTTTCTCCCAAATTTTTTGAAATTACATTTACTCCTCTGAAAATTTTTTATTTACACATGACCGCTTTCCATTAGGGTTTGGAAGGAAAGTTACTGAGGTAAGCAACATAATTCCTCATTTAAAGTTCTCGTGTATATTTTTATACTTATAAAGAAATAAATGTAATATATATATATATATAATTAGGTTAACATCACTACATTTTTTTTTTTCTCACAATTACAAAATTATTACATGAAAAAGTTAAATGAGGGGTAAAATTAGAAATTTATGCATTTTTTTTTTTCTAAAATCAACATTTTTCATACAAATTCTAATAAAAAGAGGTAAGGTGTAAATAATGAATTTTCAAAGGAGGTATAAGTATAATTTCAAAACTTTTATGAGAAAAAAATATAATTTTATATTTTTAAGGGGGTGTAAATATAATTAACTCTTATTATCGATCATGACAATTAGTCATAGTTAAATATTATATTTTTTTAGTACTTGTACACATTTAATTTTAAAAATTAGTTATCATTTAAAAATATATACTAATTGGACAAATAATAAAAAAATAGAAATGGAAGTTAAGGAAAAAATAAAACTTAATAAAATAATTAACAGAATCTGGGATAGTTGTCATGGTTGACTGTTTGGGTTTTCGTTGTATTGTTTTTAATTTTTGTTTGTACTTCCATTGCTGAGTGTCTGAATCAGTTAATGCATTCCTTAGCTGGAGCAACTTAAAAATGTGATTAGACTATGGATATACAGTCAGAAGTCTTGTCGTTTCTCCGACATTGTGTTTCTAAAGTTGGAGATTATGCTGTCTTAAACTGAAGAAATTATTGCTATTAATTATTTTATAATAGAAGGTGATTGCCCAGTCATGGCCAGACTACTATTATTTTTTGGATAATAGTAGTATTTAATTAAACTCTTGAAAAATAACTTAATAACTACGGAAAAATCAACGTGGAATTAATTAATAAGTAAATTTTTTTTTCTATTATATATTATTTAATACAAAAAATTTACTTATTAATGAGTTTAACAGTGAAAATTTATTTACTAATGATATGCAATGAATTATATATATATATATATATATATATTTAAATATAAATATAAATTAACAATAAAAATTTTATTTATTAATTAATTCGATGTTAATTTTAATATTTATTTTTTTAATTATTGACCCATTTTTTAATATTGTTTGGAGACATGGGCAGCACTTGCATGTGATATGTTCGTACCTGATTTATTTATTTATTTATTAATTATCTAACGAGATCATACTAATTTTTAAGATCTACGTTTGGACATAGGAATTTTTAAGAATTAATACGGTTAACATACATTTTGTTTTTCATTTTCAATTTTTAATAACAAATTTGCGTAGGTTTTCGTGGGAAGATAAAAATATATTTGTATTTTTATGTTGTTGTTGATGGTGTTGAATTAATATATTTTATTTCACTTAAATAAAATTATTTTTATTTTTATTGTTAATTAAATTAATATAATTTTATTTAGATAAAATTGATAGTTATTTGAATTAGTGGACATGAACGTGTTTTTATGAGTTTGAGTCCCACTGAACGTGTGAGCTTTTATCTCACTTTATGTGGGTTATTGTGATTTATTTGTAATATTTAATTGTAATTAATATTGATCGAGTTAATATATTGCTAGTTGTTTAAGTTTTTAAAATATTAGTGTGATTATATAATTATTTTTTATAAAAAAATTAAAAAATAGAGAGTTGTGTTTTCTATTAACTAGAATTGTTAGTCATGTAATATCAATAAACATGTTTCCATTTTCATGACTATTTTGAGAAGGAAAAACTAAGTGAGAATGTAAATGGAACCAAAGTGACTGATATTAGGCACAATGAGATTGGATGAAATTGAAATGTGACATAAAACTGTCCTGATGATAGTTATTGCGATAATTCAAAGGTTTTTTAAGAAATAAAAAGTAATGATTACATTTGATATAATATCTCTATTTTTAATAACAAAATCCGTTTGAAATATGTCCTAAAAAAATTGACAATTAATTTTGTACAAAAAAAAAAAAAAAAAGTGTCGGATTTGGAATTTCCATCATATATTATTCTATTCCACTTCTATAAATTTGTTTATATTACACTAGACTCTCCTGAAATTTGTCATATTTACAAATACTCTCTTATTGTTTGGAAAATTACAAATACTTCTCTTGTAATTAACAGTTATCTAACTAATACCCTCTTGTGACAGCCCGTCATTGGGGGTGTTTGTTAAGTACATTAGTTAATTTCAAAAAAGTATTTATAATTTTTTAATAATAAAAATATATTTATAATTATGACAAATTTTAGAGGAGTCCGTGCTATGTTACCGTATTAACCTTCTCTTTATACTGAATTATACTCGTGTACTTGTAGCATTGAAATCTACAAGCACAACAAAGAGGAAAGAATAGCAAGGACTTGGGGCACCACAGCGCCTGGTCTACCCTATGTTGAGGAAGCCATTACCCATGCTGGAAACTGGCTTATTGGTGGTGACCTAGAGGTCATAAATCCCGTCAAGTACGACGACGGTCTTGACCGCTTCCGACTCTCCCCTGCACAACTACGGGATGAGTTTGAGAGACGGAATGCAGACGCAGTGTTTGCTTTCCAGCTGAGAAACCCTGTGCACAACGGCCACGCTCTGTTGATGACCGACACCAGGCGCCGACTTCTTGAGATGGGATATAAGAATCCAGTCCTCTTGCTTCATCCCTTGGGAGGTTACACAAAACAGATGATGTCCCGCTCAGTTGGCGAATGAAACAACACGAGAAGGTTAGTAGACTTTTAACATTTGCAATAGGTCAAACATTTATGTTTTAAACCTAAGTCGCATAAAGCGAAAGAGGGGGCAGGGCGGGGTTTAAGTATCCAATTTTAGAATACTTGCTGTATAAGTGGCTCAAGGTGTGTTAAGAATAAATAAATAGGTAAATACTACAATGGGTTTTTTTTTTTGGTTAATTTGTCATGATTATTTTTTAATTGTTTAAAAAGTATTATAAATATTCTTTTGGAATTAATGACCACATAACAAGTATTCCCTATAATGGGCTGTCACGGGAGGGTATTTATTAAATGACCATTAATTTCAAGAGATCATTTATAAATTTTCAAATAATAAGTAGGTATTCATAATTATGGAAAACCTTGGAGGGCCAATTTATCACTAGAAAAAAAAAATAACTATTGACTACGATTTTAATAGTTATGGACTAAAAAAACTATGGTAAATAATTTTTGTTGACCACGGTTAAATAAAACTGACTAAAAAGCATAAATTTTCCACTAAGAAAAACTTGTTTGCCAAGCTAAAAGTTATAGGAAAAATAAAAGTCATGGCAAATGGTTTAGCTACCTTCGCAGATACTACGACCAACAATCGTTGCATGGCTGTGATCAATGACTAGTTGCTATGATTATTTTGCTTTTAACCATATGACAATTAATCACAATTAAAATATTGCATTTTTTGTGGTGTAACCAAAATAAAAATTAGAATAGTTACTATTAATTAACATATTTCAATATTCTCTCACATCTTAAATTATACTTGGATATTAGTAACTTAACACATCTCTACTATTGTAGAAGTCTAACATGTTCCTATTTAATTGTCAAATTTGTATGATAATTTAGTATATTCATATTATGATTAATTTGATTCTGCATCCATATAGATTAGACATGTACAAATCTATATAAAAAAGTTCTTATGAATATGAATAAAATTTATTGTTAAAAAGCGATTGGTTAAGATAAGATGATTTCTAGTGGTTTATTATTATTATTATTATTAGATGAAAAAATAACCTTATTTATAAAATTAAATACTTAGGAACAAGATATGATTTTTTTTTCTTCAAACTTTAAACATCTTGGATTTATTAAATTTGAATTTCAACTCAAAAATCATATTTTGAGTTGTAAAAGTATTCTCATAATGAAATGTACTATGATAGAGAATATATATACTAGTCCGAATATCATAACCTAATATGATATGCCGGCTTGTATATATAATCGCTATCATACTATGATTAGTTCAAAAGTCCAGAAATTTATGTTAAAAAATATTACAACAAAAGTATTTAAAATACTCAAAAACAATAGTACACCTATAAGCTTTATCAAACTAGAAGCTTGGCATGTTAGAGTATTTTCTACTAATTGAACAGGTTAATTTTTAGGATTAGTCACGCATTAGTCAAAAAAATAAATACGTACCACGACCTCCTCTGCCCTTAGATCGCTTCATTGACCGTCATCCTTCTTCTTGTACACTTTCTCGAACACCTTCATCTGATTGACTGGGAGTCCGAGTTGTCTCATGTTAAAAAAATCATTATTAAAACTTATTAGAAATAAAAAAAATAAAAATTAATGCACTTACCAGCTTGAGCTTGTGCGTCCCAACGGATGACAACCCACCACGGTAGACGGTCGCCGCTGCTTCCAAGTTGGTTGTCCGGTTCACCTTATTCTTGGCCGATTGTGCCTGGAATTCTGTGCTCGCCCAAAACTCCAGAAGTTGGCGCCAGATCTCCTCGGTCAGTGGCCAATTGGTTGCGGGCGTCGCCCAAAACGGCCTGCGACTTGACGATTTTGAACATGCTCTCGTCGTCGCAGTCCCACCAGTAGCTAACTTGCAAAATTGAACACAAAAAATAGTTGGTGCTCCTGTGGGATCTGCGAGATGTTGGCCCAGGGATGCGAATAATGCCTTTTGGGCGCATTATTGATGGCAGCGTGAAAATCGCGGTCGGCCTGAAAATAATATTGAAAATATTGAAATCAATAAAAAATATGAAAAAATATAAATTATATAATAAATAAAAATCATCGTCGTACCTCGCATCCTGGAGGCTAATGTAATGCCTTTAGGCCTGTGGGGAAAGTAGTGGCGCTGGTGGTGCTGGTGCATCCCACAGCCAGTGCGGGCCCTGTGAATTGCTAGCCCTCGCTGCATATGACCCCACTACACCGGAGTCAGTAGGAATCTGCGGGGGTTGGGACACAACCTCCAATGAAGGGGTGGCCAGTGCAGGATCCGTTGACTCAGCCCGGGGAGGGCTGGGAGGGCCACGACCACGGCCCTGTCCCTGACATCACCATCCAGGGGGAGGCGGAGCACCAGCACTCATTATCTACAATTTAAAAAATATAGAACATTAAAAACATATTTTCCTATTTTTTTAATATTTTCATAAATCTTGTATTTTCCTAAAATTATATATTAAGGTCGTCTAATTTTCTTAAAATCATAATTAGGTGCATATCTTACATAATATTACCCTATTTCTCTAAAATTACCTAAAGGTCCTCTAATTTGATAAAGAAATACAATTAGTGTTTAATTTCTCTAAAAATTGCATTGTAGTCCATAATTTTGTGATATTAATCTATTTCTTAAAATTACCTAAAGGTCCTTTAATTTTCTAAAAATTGTAATTACTACGTGCATAATTTTCCTAAAAATATAGCTCATAATTTCCTAAATTTTGCATTAAAGTCAAATCATGTCCCTAAAAAGTGCATTAAAGTCTAAAACGTTCTTAAAAATTTGCTATAAAATCCATTTTTTTTTTTGGAAATTTGATTAAAGTTCAATTTCACAAAATTATAAAAAAATATAATTAATTACAGAAAATTACAGAAAAATCTCAAAAAATTACAGAAAATTAGAAAAATTACAAAAACTTTTTTTTTAAATTACAGAAATCACCATATACTTTTAGATTTTTTTTTAAAAATTACATAAATTACAGAAAGTTATTTTCTTAAATTACGAAATAAGTTGAAAAATATTTTTGTAAAAATCACAGAGAATTATTTTTTAAAAAACCGAAATAGTTTCAGATTCTTTTTATAAAAGAATCATAGAAATTATTTTAATAAATAAAGTTTTAAAATTTTCATAAATTATTTTAAGAAATAAATTTGTAAAATTTTCAGAAATTATTTTGAGAAATTTTCAGAGATTCATTTTTAATTTCAGAAAATCAATTTTTAATTTTATAAATTTATTTAAAATTTCAAAAAAATTACACTTTAATTAGAAAAAATATTTTTTAATTTCAGAAATTGATTTTAAATCTAAAATTTCATAAATTACCCTAAAAATTTCTGAAATTAACATTAATATAAATTTTGAAAATAAACCATTTTTCTTAAAATTTCTGAAAATTTCATTTGCAACCCCCGCGGTACTCCACCCGGATGCCATTCCATAAGCGAGTAGGTCATTCACAGTCCACATCAACACCGCCCACATGATGAAAGCCCAATATGTGGCATGGTCGTACGTTTTAACACCCACATGCCACAACTACAGCAGCTCTTCGATCAATGGTTCCAAGTACACATCGATCAGACGCTTCGGATTAGAAGGGTCAGGGATTACCATCTTCAGAAATATGTACTCGAAAATTATGCATATACCAGGGAGAAATTGTACAGTGTAATGATAACTCACTAACATGAATAAGTACGATCGTATTAACGATGCGGGCAAAATCATCTGTGCAAAGGCCCAGCCGAGCATTACGCGGCCCTTTTGCAAAATCAGGATACATTCGGTCAAAATGCTTCTATGCCTTGGCATCGGATGGATGACATATCGACCCCTCCTCTATCTGATGTGTGGCATGCCACGTCATATGCTCGGCAGTCGCCCTCGAAGAATACAACCTCTGCAGACGGGGAGTTATGGGTAGGTACCTAAGGACAACGTACAGTGACTTCTTCCGGTGTAGGTTTCGCCCTCGAGAAGGCTTGCACCAAGCGTCCCCATAAAATTTGCAGTACTCCAAATCGATATCGTCCTTACAACATGCAATCATTCTTACACGCATGAATCTTCTCAATGGCTAATCCAAATTCTTTACCAATTTCTTCGTGCTGTAGTAATCTCCCGACAGAGTGTGATCGGAGAGCAATATTCTATTAGCACATTAGGATATTCTATCGTATATTTGCTCATAAATATGACCATCTGCCTTGACATCCACCAACTCAGCAACAACAACTAATTGAGATTAGGTGCAACCGTCCAACAAAGGTTGGTCTGCAACTCGCACTACATTGAAAAAATGGTCTACCAACCCTGACTCATCATAATCTTATGGGCCACCGCAACTAAGACCGGCATCCACAGGGCAAGACCTCGTACCATCATCAGGGACAGCTTCATGAGAAAAAGCAAAATAACTCGGCCTGACTGTATAAAAAAGCAACCTCTGCGCCCAATCCATATGTTGTTCATCACCCCACTATGGATAATTACCCTCAACATGGTTATCTGAGGTTGGCTCTTCCGACATTTGAGGGACACTAGGAGCCTCAAAATAATCCTACACAATATCCTCGCCAACCGAAGTTCAATTATAATATTCTGGCATAAACCCTCGCATACACAAATGATAACTAACTATCGGTGTTCCAACCTTTGTGTTTTTGCATTTTCAGTAAGGACATCTAATTTTATCTCCATCCATATGTCTACGTTGACCCTTAGTCCATTCTATGAAAGTCTTAACCCCATCCTCAAACTCTAGGGTAAGACTTGCCCTTCCCAGAAGGTTCTTATTATACATTCATCTCCTCAATTCTCGTAAGATAATGATATTAATTATATAACACTGCAAATTAACACGTATGTAACATATAATTAAGCTACTTTCTAGCTAATTTGATCACCACTTATAAATTTAAAAATATTAAATGCATTACACTACTTAATTAGGTGAATGTATACATCCATATTAAGAATATATTAACTAACATATATATAATTAAAAATTAATAATAAAACTAATTAAATCACTACGTACGTAATAAAATATAATTAATTTAATTAAATACAATACAATACTAAATTAGTCGTACGTTGTTACCTGATCGACCAACTCAAAAGACAATGACCACTAGCTAGCTGATCAACAGTCCAAGAATTCGAGCGATATTATTAAATATTAATCCAAAGCCACTCAAGTAAATATGCGAGAAAATTCGAATATTGAGAGTGTTTGTGGTTAGTAAGATTTTCTAAAACATGAATTATAATAAAATGAAAACAACTTACACATGTATATAAGATAATTTTATATAGTTTTTATAACGACTTTTGAAACTCCTAATATAGTCGTTAAAAAATAAGCCGTTTAAAAAACAACTGTTATTTTGTAACGGCTGTTGTAACTGCCGACTTTTGGTAATGAAGTTTGGAACGGTGGTTGTAGCAACTGTTGTAACGGCCTGTATTTCCACAAAAAAATTCGTTACAATAACCAAACCGTTACAAAGACAGTTGCAATATTGTAACGACCAAAAAGTTGTAATAATTTTACGCACAACACGCAATTTATAATGGCTATATGCACGTTTTTTGGCAGTTATAGAAAAAAAAATTATTCTCCCCATATGACGTCAGTGTGCATGAACCGTTACAAAACAGTGACAATGACCGTTACTATTGAGCGGTTTTGGGCCGTTACAAAAAAGCCGTTACAAATCCCGCATTTTTTTTGTAGTGCAATTACATTAAGAATTTATTTAGTTGAAGTGAGAGGAAATGTGACGTGAAAGGGGAAAAGGGGTGGAAAGAATAACAGTTTTCTTTCAAATTGTTTGATATAATTGAAAGGGGAGCAAATCTCAAATAGTTGTTATTGTTTGGTATGAGAAAAATAGATTGAGACTAAAGAATAAATTTTTGTAATTATACTGAGTAACCCTTTTTCTTTATTTTGTATTAGAAAGTAAATAAGTTGATATTATACTAAAATAACTTTTAATATATAAAAAATCTAAAAAATTCTTATTATAAAAATATTCACCAAATAAGAATAAGAATATTTTTTATTAGTAAAAATATTTATCAAATTGAGTATTGTTCATTTATTCTAAAATATTCAATCTAAAATAAATAAAATTTTCTATAAATGCCCTCAAATAAAATAGTTAAATTCAAACACAACACTTTTATTGGCGATTTTTAGTTTATCTTTTTAAAAAATTATGTACTGGTAACATCAACAGAAATGGGAAAAGAAATAGAGAAAAATTATGTATATATTTAATAGATAAAAATAAAATATGTATTTTTTTGTGTTTTTGACCTTATATATTCAATTTTTGCCCAATTTTGAACGAAATCTTGGACTTTAAAGAGATTTTATATACATCCAATTTTATTTTTTCCTCTATCTATTCTCCATAAACAAGCACCAAAGGTATTCTTATGTATATATTTTTACTTTCACTTCTTTTTGTACCTACTTTTACCCCAACCAAACAAATTCTGAGTTTTGGTTTGAGTGAAAAGTGGGTGTATAGAAAAGTAAAAGTAAATACTTATGTATAAGAAAAAGTTTGGTATTTGGATAGAGATAATAGTTGGAGAGAAAGTAAAATTGGATTAGATATATATGAAATTCCTTCGAAATCCAATTTCGTTTTCGTCCAAAAGTGGGGAAAAAAAGTGAAAGCATAAAGTAAAAAAGATAAAACAAAAAGGTACATATTTTATTTTTATTTACTCAATTATTCATCTATATAATTTTCTTTCATTTTTTTTCTTCCTGCTAATAATACTAGTGCACAATTTTTAAGAAAATATAATCAAATTGAAAAAAAAAAAGACTACTACGTCATCGATCATTGATAGTAATTTTTATTTTATTTAAATTAAATAGTTTAAAATAAATGCATAATACTCATTTTGATGAATATATTTATTAAGAAAAATAATTTTGTTCTTATTTGACGAATACTTTTACTAATATATAAGATTTTAAACTTTTTATATACTAAAATTAATTTAGTATGTATTAACTTGTTTATTTTTCCAATGTAAAATAAAGAGAAATACGTAATTACAAAGTTAGTCCTTCATTTTTAATCTATTTTTTTGATACCAAACAAAGAAAAATATTTAAAATTTACTCTACTTTTCAATCATAACAAAATTTAAAGAAAAACCCCTTTCAATTTATGTTCTCTGTAACTTGAACCAAAGGAAGCCTTAAAAGCTTGAGTATGGTGATGTGAACTATTCATTGAAACACTGGTAGGTGCTTGAAGACGGCGTTCTGGACCCTGAGACTACAGTGGTGTCTATATTCCCATCCCCGATGCACTATGCCGGCCCGACTGAGGTGCAATGGCATGCCAAGGCAAGGATTAATGCCGGCGCCAACTTCTATATTGTAGGCCGGGATCCGGCAGGCATGAGCCACCCTCTTGAGAAACGAGATCTCTATGATGCTGATCACGGGAAGAAGGTGCTGAGCATGGCTCCCGGGCTGGAGCGGCTCAACATTCTGCCGTTCAAGGTAAACAAACACCCTTCACATTGTTGCATTTGTTGTGATGTTATTGTTTTTACTCTTAAATTAGATGCACTAAAGCTTTTTTTGTGATGTATGACAAATAAAATAATTAGGCATAATTACATTTACATTTTTCGACTTATCGTTTTTTTACATTAATCATCGTATGTTTGAAAAATTATATATGCGCCCATCAGAAACGATCAACATTATTTACACAAATCTTCCATACTTTTTAGAAAATTACGCACACCTCAGAAATGTTAACAATATACGCAAACTACCCTTGTTTTTATAAATAAATAAATGGGTAGTTTCTGTAATTATGTAAAAAAAGGGTTATTTGTTTAAAATAAATCATAAATCACGAATAGTTTTTGTAATTATGTAAAAAATAAAAATAATTTATATAAATAAATCACAAATTAGGACCAGTAAATATAATTATCCCAAATAATTATCTTGAAATTTAATACGAGTTGGAATTATTTCAGGTGGCTGCATATGACAAGACTCAGAGCAAAATGGCATTCTTTGATCCATCAAGGGCTCAAGATTTTCTCTTCATATCTGGCACTAAGGTATACAAGTTCTCTTTTCTTGAAAATTAATAACAAATACATCTCAACAAGAAATTACCATATTTCTTGGGGTTTAATGCAATTTACTTTCTACGATATTTAAAATGAGCTAATTACCTCCTATAAAAAGTAAATAACTATTTATTCCCTGTATTTTTTAAAATGAAGCAATTTAAAAAACATAGAGAGGTAAATTGCTACATTTTTAAAAACACAGGGGGTAAACTGGTATTTTTTTTCATAGGGAGTAATTTGCTCATTTGTAATATACAAGGCCGTAAATTGCATTTTTTCCTTATTTCTTGATATCTAACATAATTATATAACTTTGGAATGGTAAGGTGAAAATGTCAACTTTATCTTTACTGGAATTTATTTATTTTTAGATATAAAATAATGATGTTGGATGAATGTTATTATAAAACAATATAAAAATTTTACATTCTAATTTAGGGTCCCAAAGATCATTTTATGCAATTTAATACAAAATTCTAAGGAAACCTTAGCCGAAAGCTAATAGAATGGGTCAATTGTTGAACAAATATTATTAGAGTATCAATAATTTTTCAGACAAAAAAATATTTCTAATTTTATCAAATTTCAGGAAAGCTCGTATAGTTTACCCAAATTGAAAACAAGAAGTAGAATTTTCTGTAGTAACTAGGATTAGTGTTAAGATAGATTGTTTTAAGAAAGTTTCTATGAAGTCCTTGTATATTTTAGTGCATTATAAGTAAGGATTTACATAGACATCTTCTGAGATCCTAGTACAACAGAAAAGCTTCCTCAATTTTGCAAATTACACAAACATTCCTTGTAGTCTCTTTTACGTTACAAATTTCTCTCTGACTGTTCTATCTTTGGGAGAATCAATGATTAAACATACCTGCAGAGAATATAGTGTAATTTTATTCTACAGACGCATTTGATTGTGCTCGACTGCTAGTATACTTAATGTCAGGGTGGTCAGTATGATTATCTCGTGCAAGCGTCCTACTTTAGTTTCTTGCAACATCTTACTTATTACATTGTCTTATTACGTCTGTAGATGCGAACACTTGCCAAGAACGGGGAAAGCCCTCCAGACGGTTTCATGTGCCCTGGCGGCTGGAAAGTCTTGGTCGAATACTATGATAGTTTGTCTCCGTCCGAGAATGGCAGGCTGCCTGAACCTATTCCAGCTTGAAAAACCATTACATGTGTAAATACACTTTGGAGAAACCTCGTACCTCCCCATATGTACCTTATGTGTGATTTCATCAAACTTCATGAACAACTTGTCTTCAAGTTTCAACAATAATAATACCATCTGAGGCAGCATGAGAGAAGAATCGAAATTCTTGGCCTCATTTCTGTAACATTATGGTTTGAATAGCACTCGCCGCAGTGCCCATTGTATGATACTGTGTTTTCTGCTTTGTGAAGGGATAGGACATGATTGCTGTGTGTTTGTGAACAAGGGGTTGATCCTAGTATTTCTCACTTTTCATAGTTCCTTCTGCATAAATTCTTACAGAACAATGTTACTGATTAAGGATTGTGGGACTTTTGACTTAATCTTACGTTAAAATATTCCCTGAACTACTTGATTATCAGGTTTGTTCTCTGAACTTCAGGGATGAAGATCTTGTTCTTGCAAGTTTTCTTTATGTGAAACATTAAGGGGATAATTAGGTGTAAATTAAACATAATGTGTTACAGAAAAGTAGCTGAAAATTCCTCTATGTTAATCAATAGGCAAAAAAAAATCCTATATTATTGTAAACCCTGCAAAAACACCATTTTCGTCAATAACAAATGGAGAGTGCATTACATTAGCCAGCTGTGTGGATATGAATGTTTTCTTCTCAGTATGCCCCTTTTAGGTCTATATTACACTTTATCATAAAATAAAATAAAAATTAAAAAAGAAGCTTGTAATTTGATGTTAGATAATAAATATATTTAACTAAATTAAAATTATTATTTAATATAAATATATTTTAATAAATTATATTTATTTATAGATGATATGGTCATTAGTGGACAGGTCAAAGTTAAATTCAGTTCTTAGCACGACAGCGAGTCCAAAAGACTCAAAGAAGAGAAAAATGGTGGAAGGGCCTCGCAGGCTTTCCATTAGTTGCGGTCCTAGAAATTAAAGGCCTAAGAGAAGGATTTGTTTACTGGAGGCCCAAGGAGCCCAATTCCACCTTGGCGACAACTGAGCATTTTGTCCAGGTAGAGAAACGCCATTTGGAGAAGGATACAGTTAGAAGGCTCAAGTGGATAAACCTCTAAAGGAGTATGATTTTCATCTCGTTGAAGCCTCCTAACCAGGGTACAGTCCTGCGGATTTTTCCAACCAACAAGATAAGCATGCCAGGGATACTTATGCATTGGCAATTGCCTCCTCAACCCTCTCGAAGGCCAAACTCCCTCACCACTGGGGGACTTTGGGTGTAAAATCAGGCTCAACACCCTCAAGCAGGGGACAACTCTCTAAGCTTTCACCCACGATTTTTATCATATACACTCATTCTTATTCACGACTCCCATCATACTTTGTTATTTCTACTCATATCATCTCCTTTGAATATTTTTAATTCAATATTGGATAATGACTTGAATGTCGAAGTGCTAACATTGTTTTTACAGGTTCCTAACCTCAAGCTTGCAAAAGCACTCATATAGTTTTTGCACGTAGCATTGTAAGAATAAAGAAATATGACATGAGAATCAATGAAAGCTCCAAACAACAATCTCAATAAGCATAACACCATGGAGGTCACTCGGAACATTCAAGCTCTCCAAGTAGTGGCAAATACCTCCTTAGTCCGTACTAGAGGCCCAACAGTCGTAGGATCCTCCAAGCCCTCTAATCCCTCAGTGGATCCCCCACGGTAGCACTTCGTTAGACACTTCCTTAGGGAATTTATCTCCTGGATTGATGGGGGCCATATAGCAGATGATTATATCAGCAGTTCTAGAGCAATTGATGGTAGTGACACAAGTACCTACAGTAGCCCATGTAGAGGCTGAGATGGTTGCTGAGAAGGAAGCCCCCCAAGCCTTGAGGCTAGCCCGCACCTCCTAAAAGAGATTCCACCTTAATGGATAACCTATCTAGAATGTTTACACAAGAGATTGCAAGACATCCAACATCAAGTCATGGAAGCACCTTTGGAAGAACACTATGGGGTCCCCTTCACTAATAGAGTCATAATGGACAAACTTCCTCTAAACTACCGAATTCTTGCCATTATGGAGTATGATGGTACCACAGATCTGCAGGAGCATTTGTCTCATTTTGAAAATGTAGTTCTCTTGCACCATCATACTAATGGAATCAAATGTTCGGTCTTTGTCACCACTTTTGCAAAAACTGTCTAGAAATGCTTTAACCAATTGCTACCCAGCGCAATTCAAAGTTTTCAAGAGTTCCGGTCTTTATTTTTGCATTAGTTTGCTAGTAGAAAGAAACACCAAAAAACTTACCTCATGCTCTTCACCACTCGTCAAAAGGACAGGGAGTCCCTGAAGGACTATCTTCATTGATTCGACACAACAGCTTTGGAGGTGCCCTTTTGCACTCTTAGACGAGAGCTTCTTCAATTCTTTAGCTAAAAAGCCTATCTCAAGATTTGATGGTCTCTTGGCCTGGGCCACCAAATACATCAACATAGAGGACGCCCAAGACTTTAAGAGAGAAAGACGTGGCAAGAAGAGGAACGAGTCTAAGGAAAATGCCCCCCCTGAGAAATCAAGGTCAAAATTTCGAGACAAGAAGCCCTTATCACTCTAGCACTGATGGTCTTGGAAGGCAAGAGTTTTGGAAGAAATGACTTGTTCAAAGTGGATATTTGCAAGAATCTGTGTGCCAAGAAAAGGCTCAGGGTTAGGTCCGTATCAGAAACGAGAACAAGGCAAAGTACCCTAAAGAACCCAGTCTGGAGCCTCCCAAAAAAGGAAGTCTAAGTCCTTAGGGAACGGGCGCTCTGAAGAACCTAACCCTACTTGAAAAGGAGAATACACATGATTGCTGGAGGACCTATGGGGGAAGATTCACACAGGGTCAGGAAGGTACAAATCCTAGAGATGGAGAAGGGCGCCTCAAATGAAGTCTTAGATGTGGAGGTAGTAGAGGATACCTTTAGCATCCAGTTCCCATACACTAAAATTATTGGGATATTTGTCTGCCACAATGACGCTTTGGTCATTACGGCTACTTTAGCCAATTATGAAGTAAGTTGGATCTTCATAGATTCAGGCAACTTTGCTGATATTTTTGTTTGGTGAAGCATATGATCAAATGCAATTGGGGATACCCCCTTGGAAACAGTAGATATCTCCCTATACGGTTTCATAAGGGAGGTAGTATGTTTTTTAGGCATGACATTACTCCCATTGTCCTTAGAAACAGAGCCCTTTCAAAGGTCTTGCCTTATAAAGTTCCTGGTCGTAGATATCCCATAAACATATAACATTATTGTGGGAACACCTACCCTAAACAAATTCCAAGCAGTCGTATTCGTTTTCCATATGAAGATCAAATTCCCTTTTACAGGGGGAGTAGGAGAGGTTGAGGAGGACCAGCTGCAATCCCATAAATGTTATATGGAAGTTATTTGGAAAGGACACAAGCGAGGCCTTAGACACTTACCAATGGAGGAATTCTGAAAGAGGGAAGGAAATGACCTTACATTGGAAGAGGGGCCAAGTTCCAACAAGGAAGATCCAATCAAAGTCGAACCAAAGGAAGAACTTCTTACCCAGGAATTGGTCCTTGGAGACCCTGAAAAGACCACTCGTATTGGAACCCAAATGAAAGAAAAGATTGAAGAAAATCTAGTGAGATGTCTCCAATGGAACATGTATGTATTCACATGGACCCGTTAAAGACTTGGAGGGAATAGATCCTAGCATTATCACGCATCACCTCAACATAAACCCTAGTATGAAACTAGTAAAACAAAATAAGAGATATTTCGGGCCTCAGCACGACGAGATTATTAAGGCCGAAGTCAACAAGCTTTTTGGCAGTCAGGCACATAAGAAAAATTCAATTCCTGGAGTGGTGATACAATGTAGTACTAGACCTTAAACCCGGAAGCAAATGAAGGATGTGTGTATAATTTTGAGATCTTAACAAAGTTTGTTCGAAGGATTTGTACTTCTTTTTCAAGAATCTATCAACCGTGGACTACACTTCGGGGTGCGAATTGTTAAGCATGATGGGTGTCTTTTAAGAATACCATCAAGTCATGTTGACCCTTGAGGTCCACAAAAAAATTAGCTTTATTACATCCGCCGATATTTGCTGCTGCATAGTTATGTCCTTTAGGCTAAAAAACATAGGTGCCACATATCAGCGCTTGGTAGATAAAATTTTTGCCAGCAATTGGGAGAAATATCGAGGTATTCATAGATGATATGCTCGTGAAAATCAAAAGAGCAAAGGATCACATCAAAGACATAGAGGAAGCATTTGAGGTTTTAAGAAAGTACAAACTAAAGTTCAACCCTAGGATTCATGGTGACTGAGAGAGGCATTGAAGTTAAACCCCCTCAAAATCATGGAAATGAAGATACCCTCTAAGGTTCATGAAGTTCAATGACTGATAGGAAGAATAGCAGTTGTGACGCCCCGTACTTAATTGTATTAAATATTATGTATCAATTTTAATAAATTAATTAATGATACCAACAAGATTTGATATTTTCGTTACCTATTTTCATTTAAGGTTATTTATGAAAAATTTATCTTAGTTAATTTGGGATGAAGAAAAAGTTATATGAAACTTGTTTACTTAAACTGTAAAATTTAGAAAGTCTCAAATCGATTAGAAAACTAAAGAATAAGTTAAAATTATAAGGGAATAAATTGGATTATACAAAGCTTTAGGATCAAATTAGATAAACTTAAAAAAAGTAGGGGATCAAATTATAATTTCCATAAAATTAACCAAAATGAAAACAAAAATATCCATAAAGAGAGAGAAGAGGCGATGATGATGAGATGAAGAGCAAGGCCACATGCCTTGCTCTCTCAAATGATAAGTGCCATTACACATGACCAATCCCACCATTATTATATATATATATATATATATGTGTGTGTGTGTGTGTGTGTGTGTGTGTGTGTGTGTGTGTGTGTTTATATATAAAGAAATCTTATGAATGTATTCATTTCTCTCAAAAAATGGAGGAAGAGGCAGTAGGTATTTTTTCTCTCTTTTCTTTTCTTTGTTTCCACTTGAATTGCTACAAGAGATTAATTATTTATTTAAGTATTCAACTATTAGCTAATTGATTACTTCCAAAAAATTCATTACGGTTAAATGATTAATTTTATAATTGGCCAATGATTAATTGAATGATAAAGCTTATATTGATTAATTGCAATTAATCAACCATACTTAGTTTTGCTTTGAATTAACAATCATTTCATTATCCACTAAGGCCATCTTTACTTTGGGTGATTAGTCATGATATCATGGCTAATCACCCTTTATTTTTGTTTACTTTATTTTTTATTAGCTCATAATTAGTGCCTTAAACCCAAAATATGATGTGATTTTTTCATGATAATAATCACAATTTAATATATCCCATTTTAATCACATCATTCAAAGTAAATGTGGCCTAAGTTTATAATGGGTAAATGTAATTCAATAGGCTTATGTTGACTAGCTACAGTTGATAATTTATTTTTAATTTTGCTTACTGAAACTTTACATATAATTGGACATTTATTTGTTTTTCTAATATAACATTAGTAATTGTTTAATAAATAATTGTAATTTCTTGTTCAGTAAATTTCTCTTCAATTACTTATTGAATAAAATTAAAAATATGTTAAATAGTTGGTTGTGGCAGTCCTTGGGATGAAACGTTTATAATAGTTTTTCAATTATTGAATTTGTGGATTATATAAATACTGATTATTACCTAATTAAATCCAACTAACTTCAATTGAATTAAAATGATATATTACATATTAAACAAAGAATACTAGATTTATTTATGAGTTGGCCTAATTGGCTAATCGTATTTATTTCCCAAGTAGCTTTGTTAATTATATTGAATTAATTAATTAAACAAAATTTACATAATTATAATAGATAGGGATGAGATTTCAAGCTTAAAAATATTGCTATTCTATCTTGTACAAGAATATAGATATAACTTGTATTTAACCACAATCAGGTTTAAGTGGACATTCTACCCACAATTTTGAGAATATTGGAATTATAGGATTTGCTTGTAGATAAGTTATCTACTTAGCTTTATTGTGATCCTTCAAGACCGGTTTCGCCATGGACTTAGGTGAGTGCCTGTATTTGTAAAATTGGAGGAATGTTATATGTTCTAGTGCATGGCTATATATGTCACAAAAGTCATCTTTTCTTGTGACGAACTTGCGTAAAATATTTTCTGAAATCGTTCATTAATAAACGAAAATGAATATGGTATTTGGTTATATATTGGATTTGAATGGGTTTTTGGAACTCCATGGAGCTAAGTGCTACAATGTGATTATTATTATGGTCATGTGGCATTCTGATACTTGTTATGAACTTCCGTTGGGAGCCACCTTTAGAGTCCATATGAGTATCCAAAAGGCCCCACTTATCTTAATATTGTTTAGTTCATCCTAATATTTGATATGCATGCGATCTTAAATGGTCTACTTTCTATAAGACTGTTCTGGCTCTGGGCTTCATGTGGTTCTTTCTAAGCGGTCAATGGGCTGGGGCTGGACAATTCGCGGCACGCTGGGTATCATTGGGCTACCAGTTGACGCTTCGTCGTTCAGTTCTCACTTGGGTGTCCTTTCGTGGGCAGGATGGAGGTTGTTTGTGTCTATGGTGCCCATGTACCTAGGCATGGCCAGTTCTATGCGGTCATGGGGTCGTTTCCTACACGGAGGATAAGGTAATAAATGGTCTTTTAGGAGACACAAGTTGGTATCTGTGATCATGTGATTCAATCCTCGCCTAATACACAAGCTCAACCGCTACCTTTTTCTAGTCAATATACATATTTTATATATTTTGATTGAATTTTCAATTATGATTATTTGTGCACCCACTCAAGGCCTCACTAAGCTTTCGCTTACGTAGTTTAAGTTTCCTCCAGATATAGATGGTAATTAATGAGGTTGAGATTTGGCTGACTAAGTAAAAGATCAATGCCAATAAGGATGAGGCTGAATGGTTCGGACTCATAGTTGCTCTAACTATTAGGTTCTAATTTTGGTGAGTATATTGTTATTACGGTTTTGATTAGGTCATATCCCCTATTAAGATCCTACTTTGGGGCGTGACAAGGTGGTGTCAGAGCCCGGGTTGTTACTTGGCTATACAAGATCAGATCTTTTTGAACCTAAGAGGTAAGTTAATCATTGGATTACACTTTGTGTTCAAGATTTTAAGTTATTTTGGGAATTTTTTGGATTGCTCAGTGTCAAAATTGTTATAGATCAATGTTAGGCGGCCGACTAGCATGCGATTACCACAATTGAAATACTGAGTCAAGAAATTATGTAATTAATTATATTAGTATAGGCCTCTTTTGCATTGTGGTAATGTTAAAAGTTTGTGCTGGATAATGATTCTCATGCTGATAAGGAGTCCTTTGAAACATACTAGATATGTGGAAAGGGTCTTATGTGACAAGTGTGTTATTCATTGTCTGACAAAGCTCAGATATTGGTAATTATTAGTAGGGATGTTAAATTTATAATTGATGTCTTGGGAATAGTTGATTACCATTAAATTTTGCATAAATAATATTACTAAGATGCTTCAAGAGATGATTTAAACTTCTGTAATATCTATCGAAGAGATGACATGACATTATTGGTGTGTAGTACATTGGGCAATCGAAATATGCATGGGAGATATTTAAGATTGAGGATGATGATTTTGGTGGAGTTATATTGATGATATGTATAAATGATTAAGGTTGATTTTTTAGAATTCACTAATGGAGACAATATCAATATCTTGTATCAAAATAAGCTAAGAAAAGATTACAATTTTCAAAACATTGAGGAAGAGAGAATTTTGAATAGTATGCAAGCTATCAACGGGCGTTTGAAGAACTCAAGTAACATTTGGTAGGGCTCTTGTTGTTGGTCAAACCATCTCTCGGAGATACTTTATATCTCCACTTCTCCACAACCCCCCAGGTCGTCAGCTGGGTCCTTCTCAGAGAGGAAACAGGAGGACATATGCCTATATACTATGTAAGTAAAGTGCTTAATAGAGCAAAAGATCGGTAAACACCTTTGGAAAAAATGGCTTTCGCTTTGGTGATCACCACTCAGAGGTTGCGACCCTATTTCCTGTCGCATCTTCTGGGAGTAAGGACTAACCTCCCTCTAAGGTAAACCTTAGGGAAGCCCGATACATTGGGAAAATTAATAAAGTGTGCTGTAGAATTAAGTGAGTACAATATTTCCTACTTGTCTAGAACATTTATCAAAGCAAAAACCTTAGCTAATTTTGTCTTTCAAATAGTGATCACCCATCAAGAAAGATCCCCCAACAAAGAAGTATGACTGCTCCACGTTGATGGATCAACCACCTTTCAAGGAAGTGGGGCTAGTAAAATCAAAACGTTCCCTCAAGGGAAGGATATGGATTTCGCTGTGAGGTTCGATTCAACGCCTTAAACAATGAAGTTGAATACGAAGCCCTCGCAATAATAATGAGAATAACCCATGAAGCTGGGGCCAAACATCTAATAGCCTACTCAGACTCTAAGCTTATAGTCAAATAAATAGACAAGATACACGTAGCCAAATAGGATAATGTGGTGCATACCTACAACCATTAGAAGAGCTAAAAGCAAAGTTTAAAAGTTTTCAGCTCATACAAATCTATACAAACTAGCTAGTGCTTTGAAAGATTGCAGAACTCCATGAATTACCTTACAGTATTTGTCAGAACCCAGCGCCCCCTTAGAGGGGATTGGAGGACACCCATCGTAGATTGGCTGGAAGAAGGGTGTCTCCCGAGGGATCGATGGGAGGTAACCATGCTCAAAGCATGAGCCCCTCGTTTGTTGCTTCAAGGGGATATCCTCTACAAGATATCGCTTGCACACCCCTTCTTAAGATGCCTGTTTCAGGAAGAAGGCTCACATGTGTTAAAAGAAATTTGTGGTGGATGCTGTGGAGCACTAGCAAATAATGCTCTAAGGGTTGGATATTTCTAGTCCACCATAAAACAAGATGCTACACAAATAGTGGATAAGTTCAAATGGTGCCAAAAACATTCATCTCTCATTCTCCGACCTATAGAACCCCTCACTACCTTGCTGTCTCTCTGCCCCTTCTCCTAGTGGGGTATGGATATACTAGGGCCTTTTCCCTTGGCACCTGGTCAGAGAAAGTTCCTGTTAGTAGTCATTGATTACTTTATAAAATAGGTAGAAGTAGAGCTTCTTACACGAATTACAGAAGGAGAAGTCATGAAATCATATGAAAAATATCATATGTCGCTTTAGAAGTTCCAGAGAAATAATTTTTGATAATGGTCGGCAAGTTCAAGGACACAAAATGTGAGAATAGTGTAAAGGTTTGCGCATTAAACAAAGATTTAATTTTGTAGTTCATATTCAAGCCAATAGACAAGTGGAGTTCACCAATAGCATATTAATATAAGGAATCAAGAGAAGACTAGGACAAACTAGAGGAAACTAGGCAGAAGAATTGACCAGTGTCCTCTGGGCTTACCGAGTTGCCCCAAGAACCTCCACAGAGGAAAGCCCCTTTACTCTAGCATACGGTACAAAAGCTATCATTCCCGTCGAAATAGGGATATCTCTCACAAGGTTATACACTATTTGTGGAAGAATATAATAATAACCTCCTTAAAGAAAGTCTAGATCTCATTGAAGAAATGCACAAAAAACCTTCATTCGGATGCAACGATATAAAAGCATAATGATCAACATCCACAACAAAAGAGTGAAAGCCCAAAGCTTCCAAGTAGGGGATTTGACATTGTGGAGGGTGGATACTTTGAAGCTAATTGGAAAATTAGATCCTAATTGGAAAGGATCATAGAAAATCACAAGAATAATGGACAATTGAGATTACAAACTAGAAGATCTTGAGGGGCTCCCCGATAAACAACCATTAGATATACATAACCTCAAGAGGTTTTGCATCCGAATTTGTGTAGACCTCCCTCTCTGCCTTGTTACCCCTAAAAAATAATCCCTACCCTCCAGGTAGTCATCCCAATCAGAAATAAGCCCTATCCTCTAGGCAAACACCCCTGTAAAAAATAACCTCTGCCTTCCAGACATGCATCGCTCATAGAAATAAATTTTGTCCCCCAGCAGATACACTAAAAAAGGACTTGTATATAAACAAGCACGATCCTTATACTCAAGCCCTGTCCTCAGAGATAAGCACTCATGTGAAAAACAAGCATGATCCCCAACAGAGGTTCCTCAAAACCCCAAAAGGGTAGTACTTATTAAAATGGGTAATTCAACAATTATGAAACTTCTCAATACAATTCTTTTCTTTTGCAACATATATGCAAGCAACAAACCTTCAAGATAGAATATAGCAATCCAATAGAATATATGGATGACAAGCCCTCAAAGCAAGTATAACAAAGAAAAAGTGAAATGGATAAAAAGGTCAAAACCTGCGAAGGAGAGACAAAAGCAACAATTTTCAGCAGTAAAAGAAAGAAAATTGTTTCATTCCCACCTCATAGTGGGGGAAAAGAAGCAGCATAACAAAAGAAAAATAATATTTGACAAAAAAGAGGGAATACAATCATTTCTCCTGCCCCACGGGGAGGGGGGGGCTTCTCATCGCTTTTCATCTGTTCTACCTCCAATACACCAGTTGGAGGAGGGAGCTATGCATATTGCTTCGACTGACCTAAGTAAATGATCTAAATCATCATTTGATAAAGTATTTCTCTGATATCTCAGATAACTGGGATAAAATGTAATAAAGGATAAAAAAACGAACACCCTACTATCTAAATCAATCGGAGGGGTTCTTGGTAGTAGAAACATAGGTATTGACGAAGGGATTGAGAGCACCTACCAAGGCCACCTCAAAATTCAATAAGGACGCTGCTTCACCTGTCAGAGGATACCCCTATGATGCGAATTGCTTCCAGTAGGCTTGAAAATCATACCTTAAGAAAGTCGTAGTCCTCGTCACTTCCCCTTGGAACTCCTTAGATTTTTGGTACTCTAGGAGGCGACTTTGTTAATAAGATTTCTAAATACTGCTTCCCCCCTTTTGAATTGGGAAAATCTAAGTTAGCCCATTCCGATGCCTTTAGCAAGACTTTTGACTGATTTTAAATAAAGGCCAAAAACTCCTTTAGCAAATTTTTAGCGTCCTTCTCAGCAACTTGATACCTCCCCACTGTCTCTTTCTTCGTCTCATTTAGTTTGGCAATCTCAAACAATAGGCTTTCCACTCTGTCCTCCAACTTTCTCCTCTGGGTGTCCCCATGTGAAGGGGGAGGTACAACCTAGGGGCGAGAAAGAAGCTCCCCCGGCAACACTAACGCCTGAAGACATACAAAATATTAAATCTAAACTGCGGAAATAGATAATTTAAAAAATACAACTGGAAAAGGCATCAAGACCACTCACCTTAGCCACTTGCGAATGCAACATTTTTTTTCTAAATCCTCCTTCTACAAAGCGGACAAAAGGCGATTGTTAGCATGTGTAGACACCCCTTTCAAGAACTCGAAGGCTCAGAGGACTCTTCCTCAAGAGACTAGCGAGTATAAAGACTTCCATCAGGGGAAAGACGTTGGGGCTTAGAGAAAGAAACCCTGAGTCTCGAGGAGAAGGAGATGCAGTAGCTGAGCGTGCAGAAGCAGAAAGAAGCACTCTTGGAGAAGTGTGCTCCAAAAAACTCACCTTGCTTGATTAGAAGATGCTCCCCCCCAGGGTGGAGAAGGCATGCCTCTTTCCCTTAGATTTATTTGAGGCAGGAGTTCCTCTAAGAGCCCTTGAGGAAAGAGTAGCAACAGAACGACCCCTTAGGCTCCCAAAAGCATGGTCCTAAAGTAACTTTTCAAATATTATTGTTTTTGCGAGAAACACAAAACAATATTAAAACTACATCACTGAAAACCAAAGAGCAAGGAGTAGAAAAACAATGAAATACCCAAATGTATCCTACAAGTGGGTGACACAGGGAGTCAACTAATAAAATGATGAATGAGACACATATTGCTCATTTATCTTAACAAAACAAGGGCACCAATAACTAATAAGGGCTTTTGTTCATTCCTCTAGGAAACGAGAAAAGAGAATTACAATATTCAAAATTTACATAATCAGTAGCAACTGCCCTAATAGCAATCCTGATCCTAGTGTAGGTAATTGCACTGCCATGCAGCTAAAGCGCCCTAGTAACAGAATTACTCAGCATCTCCAAAATGAGACTAATAGGTTTGGGAACAGTGGGATCTTGATCAAGCACAGAGAAAATGAACCAAATGTATGGCAGTAGCTATGCTCAATTCATGATGTGCAAAACATTGGTTATGTGCCAAATTAGCACTTACACCAATACATCAGAATTAAAAAATGCAAGCACAACTACTGATATCAAACATAGCTCTTTCTCCTCTCTGACTCGAATGAAAGTACTGGATCAGCACACATCACTCATCATCTGAACTGCGTAACACAACGACCTTATCTGGCTTGACACGTACCACATAACTATCATCTAACCACAAAATCAAAATCGGAAAATTATATTAATAGAAAATTTAGAACATTACGGGTACCGCGAAGCCTGTTTCCATTACAAGAAACACCAGCAATTATATCTGAAGTACTACAATCGGAGCCATCACGAAAATAAACATCAACTCAGATAGTCAAATAACTTAAAACACACCAGTTTTCTGAGAGTAGATTCAAAATTAGGGAAGCTGGGAGGCACGTCAAAAAATATACATTGAGTTATCAATTTTAAAATTTATATGGATCCAAAACAACAAAAAAATAACCCTGTAGAAAAGGGAGTTACTTCTTGAACCAGCGACCTGCAGCAATATAATAGCTTGGTATGAAAAACTTAATGAGAAACTGAGAGCACTCGAATGCAATTAGGCTCTTTGTTGAGGTTCTACCTAAACAAAATATCGATATTGCAGAGAGTACAATAAAATCAAATCTCTCGCCTAAAAAAATACAAAAACAAAAGAACCGACAACATTAATTCGCATCTCATTACACACGCCACGACACGAATACTAACTCCACAAATTTTTCCTCACAGCCAGGAAATACAAATTATAACCAAAAGTTGGAAGGCACAAAATTAGAAAGAGGAGAGCAGACACATCAACATAGAAATCATAGTGAGAGAGCAAGAATCCTCGAACAAGATTTAAAACCGCCTTTTACCAATTGCATGTTTAAGACACTATAAAATATAAAAGATTCTTAATACACTACGGAGTAATTTAAAATCCCTCACTAGTTCAAAACGGATAATATATCGATGATTATATGACACATTAGCCTATATGTGCTCTCTCAATGATGTGGTACAATTCGCAAACTCAGTTTGCTAATTAAGCAATATCAATTAACTAAGTAACATTAACTGCGAAAAATACTAAATAATTCCCGTAAATCACTATTAACAACTGTCATTACTTGTTTTAGTTTTATTACATTTATTTTTAATATAGTGTAGCTACGCGCATTTACTAAACATTGTGATATCTCTATAATATGTTCCGCGATGAAAGACTTTATACAGACGATTGTGAACGATGATCTCAACTAATCATGTAGACTCAAGCCGACCAGATGGCTGAGTGACTGAACCTTATGAACTATTATGTAACCTTATTGCAAAACTTAGGGGATAAAGAGTGAGATCATGAAGGCTGCGAAGAAGATGGAGGAATGGAGCCTTTAGAGTAGTTAGAAATCTCATGGGTTTTAAGTGGCTCTCGAGCGGAGATCTGTAGACATATATATGGAGAATCAAAAACATTGGAATTATGTTTAACAAGCGGTGCGATATTTTTTAGTTTGGGATGTTCAACCTAGGATTCTATTGTGGAGTACTGATTAATTATGATTGAGGAATTATCAATGAACTCAATAAATCCCATACACATATTGCGATACACAGAGGTTCACTAAACTGCTGCAACGGCAGTTTAGCCTCAACTGTTTGAAAAAGTCCTAAAACATTACGAGGATAGCAAATTAAGATTAGAGGCTAGAAAACATATGAGCCACAGATAGAGGATAAAAGAATCACCCAAAATTAAGATGGAGGTCGTCCGTCATTCACTCTGAATGAATATTAGACTAAAGATGAAATATGTTTTTGGGGGGGGAAGAAGAACATAGCACACCAATAGTTGCACAAATAAAATAAGAAACTTTTGTAAGGTGATACAAAGCCAATAAATCCATATTGGTCCAAATAGAGCCACGCGCAAATATATATGCGATTGTAAACAATTATTATCATTGTTGTGAATAGGAAACTTGATAAGGGTTCTTAAATATATCATCTGTTATCAACTTATGCAAATCTTAATAAGCTAAACACATATTGGATCCAATTACTAATTATGTTAAACTATCGAATAAGAAATATACAAACATCTAATATCAAGGTAATAGCAAATCAAAGACAAAAGGGAAAAAGAACACAAAATGATAATCATATGTTTGTAATTATGAAAGTTCCTTGGGACCTAGACACGTGGTCTGAGCAACTAAAATTGGTACTAGATAGGACTACCTAGTATGAGCTCCTTACTACCAAATACACTAGTATGCGTATTGATTCGCACATCAAAGAATATAGAAAGAAAGACTAAACTAAGAAGATAAGTTATACCACAATTACTCAAACATCAGAGTAACAAGAGATACAACGAAAAACGCTATAGGAAAAAAATCAGCTAAACTAACAGAATGACCACAATGTGGCAGAAACGTAACAAAAAACATCTTTCTTTGATTAGTTTCTTGGTAATAGCCCCAAAGGAACGAAGTTTATCGAGTCTGTTGATGCATCATCTTATTCTCACACGGGTGAGAAATTATTTGAGTTGCTTAACAAATTTGTGCAACAAATTGGAGAGAAGAATGTGATTTAAGTCATCACAGACAGTGCAAGTGCAAATGTCTTGGCCGGTGAGATATTTTTATTTAGAGTTATATCTTTATAGTAATAGTATAATAGTATCATTATTTTAATTTAGTTATTTTTTAATTTATATCTATTTCAATATACAGTATCTTTATTAGAAGCAAAATATCCGCACTTGTATTGGACCCCTTGTGCAGCTCATTGCATAGACTTGATGTTTGAAGATTTCTTGAAAATTCCAAATTTGAAGAAGACATATGAGTAAGCTGTGATGATTAACGGCTATATTTACAATTGGTCGCCTCTCTTGGATATACTACGGATTTTATTACCAAAAGAGATATTGTCAGGCCTGCAAATATAAGATTTTCCATTGCTTTTTTTACTCTGAAGCGGTTTCATACTGGAAAGGCCAATTTGAAGAAAATGTTCACTTTTGAAAAGTGGACAAAAAGCAAAATATGCAAAAAAGACACAATGAAAAATTGTGGCAAGTATAATATTAATTGAAGACTTCCTTCTGGAATAATGTTATTTACATATTGAAAGTAGTCGATCCAATGATCAATGTGCTTCGGTTTGTTGGTGGTGAAAAAATCTTCAAATGGGCTACATTTATGAAGCAATTGATAGAGTCAAGGAAGCAATCACCGCCTCTTTTTCGAATGTTGAAGAGAAATATAAAAAAAAATTCAATATCATTGATGGCAGATGAGATATCCAACTTCACCAACATTTGCATGCTGCTGGTTATTACTTATACCCTGAGTTCTACTACTCTAATTTGAGTGTAGAAAAAAAAGAGGTCATGGGTGGGTTTTTTAAATGTATAGAAAAGTTGATACCAAGTGGTGAAGTACAAGATAATGAACCATTTTATAAAAAACAGAAGGCTCTCCCTATTGATTAGACAAAGAACCATGAGAGCTCCAAGTAATAAATATTGATTTTTTTTTACTCAACTACGTTAATTATCTTTCTTTTTAATATTTCAGTTTCTTATTGATTTTGATATTGAATTACTAGCTGAATGATGGTCTGCATTTGAAATGTATACTCTGACTTTGCAAATATTTGCAGTTAAAGTAACTTAGCCTTACATGTAACTCATCTGGTTAGAGAAAAAATTTGAGTGTGTTTGAAAAAATGTTGAAGTTAATAATTTAAATGAAAATTAAATAATTAATTGAAATTTTATGCTCATATGTATCCATACCAAAAGAAGAAATAGATTGGAGCAAAAGCGCTTAATGACTTGGTTTGTATAAATTACAATAGAGCTTTGAGCGAAGGTACGATACTCGTGATACATTGATTTCAATTGCTTTATGACATAGATGAAAGTAATGAATGGTTGCTTGGATGAATCTTAGCGAAGAGGATGATGATGAAGGAATGCTCTGTGTATGAAGATGATGATTTAACATAGGGTCATGTTGCACGAGTTTCTGGAGTTGATGAAGATGCCTATGTTTTCTGTCCTCGTCATTCGAAAGAATTGAAAAATACTATGTCAAATGTCTCTTCATCAAAGGTAACCAAAAAAGAAATCTACCTCCTTGAAATCCACCACAAAGTGACTTCACCTTACTGATGAAGAATAAGAAGAAATTAATTTTGATAATACAGATGAGGAAGAATCTTGATTGCTACAAGTAAAATAGTAATGGGGAGAATAAAACTAATGATGATGATGAGGAGGAGGGGATTGGGAAGATTTGATTATTGATGGAGTATTTATATATTTATGGATGTTAGTTTAAATGGTATCTAGGATTTGTTTAATATCTCATTTTTTGAACTCTTTTGTTTCCTAAGACTTATTGTTTTGCAAATTTCTTTATGGTATGATGATTAAAAATTATTCTAGTGTTACATTACTTATTTGTGCATTATTAATGTGAATATGTATTGATGTATGAAATATATAATTTATTTTTGTACATGTGTGACGTATGATAAAAATGTGCATGGCGCGCTGTGCGCTATGCTGCGCCGTGCGCTATTAACAACTATGGTCTTATCTTTCAGGACGAAAAAAGCGACAGAGGATATATCATGAGCGACTGTGGGGCGGGGTAAGGGAGAACATAGAAAAGAGGACATTAGGGTATGCTAGAAGTGCACCTCGTGCGAGGAGGAAGTGAAGTGAAAGACTCCAAGCTCATCCTTCTCTAAGGACTCATCCAACAATGTGGGAGCAGCAGTGACCTGTGTTAAGGTCCCCCTCTTGGCCTTACCAAAGGCAAACGAGCCAGAGTCGTCCTCCCAAAAGTGGCTTAGAGAGATCCTCCCCAGACAACCTTTCACCCATAAATCACACAGACTCATCAAAAGAAACCATAGATATGTACAAATGTACAATACGCAGAAAGAAGAAAAGAACTTATAAAGAGGGTGAAGAAGGTAGGACCAGAAGACTTATAAAAAATAAGGAAGAACCTCGAAATGTTTAAAAAAAACCTCTGTAAGTCGTGGAGAGGAAAAAAGTGGGAAATATTTTGGTAAAGCAAGGAGATGAAGAGAAATAGGTGGTTAAATTACCTTACAGCCAAATAAACCGTCTCTATATTGGGAGGTTACCAAAACGTGAGCGCTTGTGGGAGCAGTTACCATTACCCCTTCTGGGAGCAGGCAAGGATGGACATACATGCGTGCCATAAGATGGGCTAGACTCTAGCCTTCAAACAAATTCTGAAAAAGTCAAATCCTAAAATTGAACGGGGGTGTCTCAAAATTCCTTTTAGGAATAAGGACACCCTTGTCAAGAGGACCTTTCTTGGGGGAGGATTCCCTACTAAATGGAATGCTCTACTTTAAGAAGGATTAGGAGAACTTGCTCCCTCTCAAGGGGGGGCGGTTGAATAATATGGTAATTAGTGGACAACCCAAAGCCAAATTAAGTTTTCACCCTACAGAAAACTCAAAAGGTGCAAAAAAGAAAAAAGATGAGAAGGGCCTCACAGGCCTCCCTTAGCTGTGGTCTTAAAAATTAAAGGCCCAAGAGAAAGACTTATTTATTGGAGGCCCAAGGAACCCAATTCCACCTTGGTAAACAACTAAGCATTTCATTTAGGTGGAGAAGCGTCATACAATGAAAAAGATCGAGAGGATAGATCTCTAAAGGAGTAGGTCTCTCATCGAAGCTTCCTGACTAAGCTACAGTCCCGCGAATGTCTCCAACCAGCATGATAAGGATGCCAAGGATACTTATCCACTAGCAATTGTCTCCTCAATCCTCTCGGAGGCCAGACTCCCTCACCACTGGGGGACTTTGGTAAGAAAATCAGGTTCAACCCCCTTAAGCAGGGGACGATTCTCTAACATTCACAAGCGATTTTTATCATATACACTCATTCTTATTCACAACTTCCCGTCATACCTTGCTATTTCTTGCTCATATTATCTCCTTTCAATATTTTTAGGCGTCATTATTTTTGCAGGTTTCTATCCTCAAGCTTGTAGAAAAATTTGACCCACCAAGGAGCTCAAGTCCATTAAATATATGACCAATGCATTTTTTGCATGCACGAATATAATATATTAATTCAATATCCAAATATGACCAAAGCCCTAGTGAACGGAAACTGTAACTATAACGGTGGTAAGGTAGCAAAATTTCTTGTCGGGTAAGTCCCTGCGGCATGAAGGCGTAATGATCAGGGCACTATCTCAGAGAGAGGCTCTATGAAATAAATATTTCTGTGAACCTGCACCTGGATAGAAAGAACCACATGAAGCTTGACTGTTTCCTAGGATTGGTTTGGCCTTTCCTGCTTAGCATAGGTGGAAGGCGAATAAGGTTTCCTTCCGGGGGGCTCAAGCCATCAATCATGATTACCACTCTGGAAGAGCTAGAATTCTAACCTTGTGTCAGGAGCTACAGGGCCAAAGGACAGTCTCAGGTAGATAGTTTCTATGGAGCGTAGCCTACCAAGGTAATGGAGGCATGCAAGGTTTCCTCGGGCCGGATGGAGATTGGCCCTCGAGTGCAAAGGCAGAAGGAGCTTGACTGAAAGACCCACTCGTCGAGTAGGGACGAAAGACAGCCTTAGTGATCCGACGGTGCGTGGAGTGGAAGGACAAAAGTTACTTTAGGGATAACATACTGATCTTCCCAAGAGCTCACATCGACGGGAAAGTTTGGCCCTTGATGTCGGCTCTTCACCACCTAAGGCTGTAGTATGTTCCAAGGGTTGGGCTGTTCGCCCAATAAAGCGGGTACGTAGGTTGGGTTCAGAACGTCGTGAGACAGTTCGATCCATATCCGATGTGGTCGTTAGAGCTATCTCTATTTTTTAAAGTTAGGTTATGTACTATAATAAATATTTAAATTAGATTTTATCATTATATGTATTTAATATAAAAAAATAAAATTATATGTTTGTACAAAAATTAATTGTTTATTTAATTTTAGTTTTTAGAAAAATAATTTAAAATTTAAAAATTATATGCTTTTTACCTTTTGATTTTTTTTCTCACTTCCACATACTATTGGTGGCGACTGCCGACCACCACAAACCTGAGCGAGTCGCCATCGCCAATTTTATGAAATCCTACATAAGCCCTATCCAAACCCCTCAAGACCCAATGCCATTATTTTGGACACAATTTTTTAGGTTTGGGTAGGGCCTAGACCCAAGTTTGTTTTCTTTTCTTCGTAATGTTGTTGGATAATATTTGATTTTTTATCTAAGACGAAGTAATTAAAAAAAAGACTAATCTAATGAATCTATTAAATCACTTTAAGTATTCAAGCAAACATTATTGCCTATCAAGATATTGTAAAATATACCCAGCATGCTAACATTTTTACATAACTAATTATTTAATTATTTATTGATTAAAAAATATACATGATTAAAGAATTGCACGATAAATAGTGTTTTGGTGTCTTAAATTTTTTAGATTTATTCACTTGAACGTAGATCAATTGAAAATTCATAATCCAATTAAATAGGGGAAAACAATAAACATATTTTTTACGGACCCATGGTATTGATGGATAGAGACTCAACCCAAAATCAATCTATATTTCTTTAATGGGTTTAGGTCTGGGCCTAATAATATTCTTTGGTTTGAATATGTCTTGATTTAGTTTATGCGCCTAGGTAGGATAAAACCCTACCTTTGACACGCCTAGGCGATTATTGCCCCTAAAAGGGGTGTCGTCGTCGCTTGGATCTAGGTGTACGACGGACAAGTGAAGACGATCTCTCCAAGATTTGGGCGACTGTTGCCTAGAGAAAAAAAGGGTTGTCATGTCCCCAAGATCCAGGCGACGCCAATGACCCTTTTTAGGCAACAGTCGCCCAGATCGACACGAGTCATCGAGGGAACCGCGCGTCGTCCCTTTTTGTGTTTGGGTGATGTTGGATTCGCCCAAAGGTAAGGCTTCGACGATCATCTGTCGCCGCGTCATACATGTACACACACACACACACACACACACACACATATATATATATATATTATATGTAAAAATAAAAAATATATTTATATATTTATACAATCTGGACCCTTTATTTTTTACCATTAAAGACCAATGGCTGTTAAACAAGGATATAGCATGGAAAAGACCAAAAATTGGATGCCACTAGGGGAACAAATGGCAGGGTGAGTATGCATTATATTAAAAATAATAATTTTTTTCTATTTAATTAATACAAGATGGTTTTCAACTAATTTTACATAACACATGGGGGTTTTATGTAATTATCCCAAATTTTAAAGCTTTGTTTGGTTCAAAGTTTTCAGGCCTTGATGTCAATATTGTCCATCCAAATTCTAACATGAGGGGTACAATTGTAAAATAGAGAACTGTTAGAGCCATTTCAAGTATACTTTTAAACGCTTTTTAGATAAAAGTGTAATTTTTCTTTTATGAAGGGGGATTTAAGTGTAATTCATAAATGTGTATGTTTTAAATAACACTAACCAGTATGCCATAGTCAAAACACGGTAAGTTTACTGTTTGTATGATTTACAAAGGTTGAATTGCACCATTTCGTTTAGGTAATAGCGATGAGCTATTATTAATTAAAATAAATCGATTATAAGTACAATCATGTCGATTATATAATAAAAACTATTATAATAATCATATCCTACTCAATAATACTTACTATTACAATAGATAACAATTCCTACAATGAAATAGACCAAATCTTGCTATATAGTAGACAACATCAAATGCACCTGACGGGTTCGAACCCATGACTTTTAAAATCACGAGTTTCAGATTCGCCAACTCAATTAGGCCTTATTAACTTGAATTGCATCGTTATAACAGTTATAACATTAAGCATTCCATCTAAGCAAATTCGACAATGGGCCTTAGTAATTGTATAGAAAATGGTGATTTGTTGCCTTTGTATGACAACAATTGCTTCCATGACAGGAATACGATCAAAACATGACGCTTTAATTGATTTACATTTTAAATAGACTGATCATATCTCTTTAAGCAAAAACACTCGATTCAATAAATTAAATATGGAAATAATATTATATTATATACATTTAAATTATATATATATATATATATTAAATTCAAAATATTGGATACTTATGATGAGTTTTAGGGCAGTGTAAGCTTTAACACCAAGAAAACACATGAATAGTCCAATTATTTCCGAAGCTTTATTGTCACATTAATTTGGGGCTCCACCACCATTAGCCCGGAGAATTTATTCCTCCAGAAAAAGAATTTCCAAATATTTGACTATAATGATTTCATTCCCACATCCAATGTTTTTCGTATTTAAATAACATGTTATGCATAGATAATGAGACCTACTCCTGAAAATTACACTTTTACTCATAACATAGAGGTTGAATATTTTTTGTTCTTTATTTTAGGGGATTTTTTAAATGGTTTTAAATTAGAAAAGTGCAAAACATTTATTTTTATGTTTTATGAAAATTTTAAAATGTTTCTAGAATTAAAAAAAATTCTACACATTTAATTTCATAAATTTCGTAAAGTAGAGGACTAAATCTGTCGAGTTTTCTTAATTTTTTGGATCATTTTAAAAATTTCGTAAAGCGATGGATAGGACTAAAAGTATAATTTTACCGAAATCAAATTTAATTGATGAAATTGAGGCCTTGTGATTAAGAGGTCATGGTTTCGAGTCTCACCGATATATAGAGGTATTTGATTTATTTTCATAGTAGTTGTTGGTATATCTATACTTATTATTAAGTGAGAGCACTACTTTGACGTCGCACTTTTTTGGTCTTCATATTATGTTTATTTTTAATATCTATTTAAATTAATTTATTCATTTGTTAATTTCCCAACTTCCCACTCTTCCCCAAACCACTCCTCTAAACCCCCCACATTGGCCACTCTTTTCAACTTCCAAGAACTCTTTTTTACTTGTTCCATTAACTTTTTTTTCAATTTGAATATTTTAATTCTTTGAATTAAAATATATTTTAAAAAATATAAATTAATTTTTTAAATTGTTATTTAATTATGCACACTAAATTAAGTGTGCCACGCACACTAGTTATAATAGTAGTTATTAGTTAATTATAAATATTTGACATCTATAATTTGATATATTAATTATTAATGATTGAAATTTATGATATAATTATAATTAATTTAAAAAAAAAAAAAAGTATTATGTGTAATGCAATTAGACTTCATTGGTCCTAAGTAGGCTGGTCCTTATGCAATGAAGGCCCCTTTCTTTTTTTTTGAGAGGAGCAATGAAGGCCCCTTTCTTATAATGGGGAAATGTTTGAAAAGGAATCATGTGAATGAAGCAACATAATTGAGGAAGATGATGTTTATTTAAGTGAAACTCTCATGTCGCAGGCCCACGACATTACGTGACATAAGCTAAAAGTTGTGAAAATATTTAATGTAGATTAAAGCCTTTTTATAAATAAATTAAATTTTATTATAAATTTTTTTACCTAATTATTTTTTGTATGTTCTAAATATACCAATCTCTGTAGTAGCTAAATCTACCTACCTACCAGGGTGGTAGGTAATTTCACAAATAGGATGACAACACATTAGCTTTTTTACCTAATACTTTTATGTTAACTTTTTTCGTATAGCTATTACTTTCAAATACTTTCATTTTTTACACTTTAACCATGTATCTAATCTAGTTTCTCTAAAATTAGAAACTTTAAATCTAGTCTTATCGAGCTTAATATACCTAGTCTGTTGGTGGGATTCTGTTCCATTGAGAATGTTGAGAACGTAGAGTTCTGCACTTATGTGAATGTACAATGTGTAATTTAATTTCACTAGGCTTAATACATTGAGCCGACAAAACTACGGTAATCAAATTGGATGGTGCTATAATAAATTTTGACAATAAGCCGTTATCCCGAGTTTATGTTACCTTTAAATTATTCCGAAATATATTTTTTTACCGTCATATTTCTTTAGTTGAGGTAGCTACTATAAATTCATCCTATATACCTTTTAAATTATATACCCGCAGCCCCCGCCCCCGCAAAAAAAAAAAAAAAAAAAAAACTCACTGCTTACTGAATTTTCTTTTTAAATTCCTATTGAATCTTCCATTGCATTTAATTTAGGTCAAATTGTATTTTACCCCCGTGTTTTCTCGAATTAATTAAAAACTCCTTCGTATTTTAAAAATAAGTTAAAAAATCTTTGTAATTTAAAAAATCCTGCGTAAAATTTCCCTTTCATTAGAAACTAACGGAATGTGAATTCCACTCACCCTTAATGAGAAGTGGATTGAGTTTTGATAGATTTGGACAAAAAATGACTAATATACCATTCTTGACTTATAAAATCACACATATTTATTCTTTTTTCTTTTGTTTTAAGATTGTTTTTGGGTTTTTTCTTTAATTTTTATCATTATAAAAATAAAATTTAATCTTTAAATATATTTATTTAAATTAAAGTACAAATTATATAAAAAATTAATATTTATAATTTGAATTGAAAAGTTAAATTAAATATCACAATACAAAATTTTATATACAATATTAATTATTTATAATAATAATTATTTAATTTACATATATTTAAATAGATTAAATTATTTATGATAAATAGTGTATATTTAAAATTACCATTTTCAGTATTTAAACTTAAATTTTTATAGTTTTTTGAATTATTTTTAAGTTTGAAAAATATAAATTAGTTTTTAATTTGTTAACTTAAAACTAAAATAAAAAATTTATGGAAAAAAAGTTTGGGCGTCAGCAGTGGCAATTGTTGTCGCCCAGATCTATCCATGGGCCCAGGGGTAGGCGACGGCCATCACCGTCACCCAAACGAATTTTTGGGAGACTGTGGCCGTCGGCCAGACGAATTATGGGCAATCACAGTTGTGATTGCGCAGATTGAGGGGCGATGGAGACGTCGACGCCACCCCCCTCTGAGGTGACCGGCGGGTATAGCTGTGGGGGAAGTTGGTGGCGGAGGGTGCGGAGGGAACGAGGCTGGGCGTGGGGGGATTTTAGTTTTATTAAATTTATTTTTTTAAAATAAAAATTTTATAATTTAAAATTTAAAATTTATAAGTATATTTAAATTGATTGAACCTAGCCCCTTAAACTTTTAAAATTTAACGGTTGAGGTGAATTGACTAGATCTAATGACTTTTATTTCATCAAAAAAGATCCAACGGTCATCAAAATAAGAAATAAAATATAATAGGAAGAGCATAAAAATCATTAAATAAAAAAATTAACGTCGTTAAGTGATTTTAGCAGAGTGGGACAAGTAAGCTATGTTTATGAAAATAAAGGGGGTATTTTGCTTATTTCTAAAATAAAAGGGAGTTTTTAGTTGAATTTTTAAAACACGGAGGGTTTTATGATATTTGGCCTTTAATTTATATACGTGATTTGTATAAAGATGACATCATTTATTTTATTTATTGAGAAGCTTGTATATATTAAATACTGTACAAAATGAATAGCATTTGGAATAGAAAATCCAAATTTGATAGACAGAACAAGAGGCCGCAAAACTCAACTCAGACCTTGTCTTAGACAGTAATACTCTTTTTGCTGGTAGAAATGCAGCTAAGACACGAAAATTTCTTAAATCAAGTTTGGCCAAAAAACCAATCATACGGTAAATACGCCATTTTTTTAAAATTATAAACCAATCATTATATAAATATATTGTATACGGATAATTATACTCACCTTCTCTAACATTTGGTGTAATTACATGTAGATCCCATGTAGTTTGGAAAATTACATCTAGTACTCTTAAGGTTTGCTTCCGTTTAACAAATAATTCCTCCGTTAATCAAAAAATTCACAAATTTGCTGAAATTAATAAAAAAAAATCTAAATGAAAATTAATATTTACCATCGATTGACTTATTATCGACTTATTGCAGGTCAAATATTTTTTTTGACTAAACTACCTTTAATGGTGAAGATATACCTCCTCACACATATTAACGCGTGAAGACGTATGAGGGTAATTTGGTAAAAAATATATTTATTTGACCTGTAATAAGTCAGTAATAAGTCAATCGGAGGTAAATATTTATCTATTTTTCAATTTTCTTGTTAATGTCAACAAAATTGCTAAAGTTTGACTAACGGATGGACTGGTTAGTTAGACGAAAGCAAACCTTAGGAACTAAATGTAATTTTTCAAATCACATGGGGTCAACGTGTAATTACGCCAAACTTCAAAGAGGGAATTATAACTATTCCTATTATTTATGTAATAAAATTAGTTCAAATTTGATCCTATTAAGAATTTCCGGACAGACAGATAGATAGATCACTTCACCATATTCCGTCCTCACATCCTACGAAAAATAATCCTTTGAAACTCCACTGTTGTCGCCGGGCCGAAAGAACATCATCTGACAACCTCTTCTCTGCCAACTTTTGTTTAGTTTAACTGAATTCTCATCATTGCACAAGTACTAAAAGAACACCTTCTAACGGTGTAAAAGGTCTCCAATTCAGCCCCCTTTTCTGTACTTCAAATGTGTGGAATAAGAACGAGAGAAAAAAAGTCTAAAGGCTTATGCTTTAAGCAAACATGACCAAAAGTTGCTGTACTAATCAAGTACCACCACTCTGGCACTACACATTCTTGCTGCATTAAAGCTGTCTTCTAAAGTTTTGATACCTATTAACATCTTATAACACCATCGTTATCGTCCTCGTCATCATGGTCTGAATTCTTGCATGATAGTTGGTGTTTTTTCAAATTTGGGACTAATGTGGTTCATATGGTTCTGACCAGTGCTCGAATGTCGGGCTAATGTTGTTTTCGTGCAGGAGTAGAGACCGTTGAACATGCGAGTAGAGATGGGGAATCAGAACACATCAGGGATCGTAGGTATGATCGATTATGCAATTGTTGTAATAAATCTTTTCAACTTGTGATTGTTTTTTTTCCTGTAAACATCCCTAATCGTTTGTGTCTGGCAGACGAGAAAGGCAGGAATGAGTCAGTGGAAAAGGCAGAAGAAGTTAGTTCTGGACATGATTTGAAGGAAGACAAGGCGGTACTAACTCAAGAACATGAAACAGAAGATTCCCATGAGAAAACTGAGAGATCAGATTCTCATGATGTAGGAGCTGATGTAAGTCCTCCTGTCGGAAGACTGGCAAACGGCGAACAGGGTTAGTTAAACGTCTCTTGTTTTTTTTTTTTTCCATTTTAGCCCGGCAATTTCTCAAGAAGCTTAGGATTTTTACATGTTTCAGAGGAAGCAAATGGATATGTTAATAAGGACTGTGAACCTCAGACGTCTGCTGTACCTGAGATCTCGAGCAACGGTGTGGAGATGGAAGAGTCGAATTTGGAGGGAGGAAAATCCATGTTGGTTGATCAAGTGCCTGATCGATTACAATGCAACGTAGAAGGTCAGTTCTGATTTTGCATATAATGTCTCAGCTTTGCCTTATTGCATCGATTCTTACCACGAAACTTGTCTAGCACAAAAGAGTATTCTTTGTAATAAATTCTGCAGATATTAGCTACTTAGACATGCTGAATCACTTGTTGTAAGGCCTGAAATATAGATTTAGTTTTTGCATATGTTTCACAATCAGTTGCAATTTCCTGATGTTCTATATTCGAAAAACCTGTCAACAGAGGAGATACAGAGAATTGACTCCACTTTGGAACCAAAATCCACATTGACCGTCGAAAACTTGGACTCTGTACTTCATGAAGCTATCAACACAGAGTCAGAGCCACAAGAACATCAGATGATGTTCGTAGAAGAAACCGCCAAAACTCTTGGATTGGTTAACCCCTGCCCGATTGAGATGGAAACTAGCACGTATGACACCCAAGTAGTGGAAAACTTAGGCATAGACGCCATTTTAAACATTGAAGATAATGACGTAGAGAAGAACAAAAACAACTTGGTCGTCTGTGATATGGATTCAGCTAAAGGCGCATTGTCAGAATCGTGTACGTGTAAAGACGAGCTTCCTACTGTAGTTCCTGCTGATGACACTGTCAATGAGCTTCAAGGGACTTGTTTGATAGATTTGTCTGCAGCAAGAAATGAGTGTTCGGCTGATTTTGAAGAGAAGCTAATGGTGAATGAATTAGGAAATGGTGATAATACGAGCCCTGTCGATGAAACTCAGCCCCCCGGTCAAGAAATCAACCATCCCTTGAGTTGCAGCAGTGCACAACCAAATATCAAGAAAAACAGAGATGAAAATACGGTTGAAACCGGTTCACTTTCTGGTTCGGCAGAAGAAGAAACCGATCAATTTGGATTAGTCCAAACGGAGTGTTTGATATCAGTGGCTGCGAATCAAGAAGACGGCAAGTCAACAGACGAAACTGCACTAATTCCACCAAGCCCGTCTGCTGAGCAACACTCTAACAGCAGAGCACCTATATCAGAAACTACTGAAGGTAAGGAACATCCAGAAACAACAGAAAGCATCAGTGTTGAGTCAAATCCGATCAATCAAGTTGAGCTCAGAAAGTCTCCAAGCTTTGACTTTGGCCTACCTTTTGACACCGGGTCCCAAGATTCTGATCAAACTCCCCTGTTGTATCAGGATAGGACTGCAAGGAGAAGCTTCTCGAATGGTTCGGCTCTGAGGTTCAAGAACAGAAGTGTTCAAACTGAGTTCATTGGCAAATCCTTGCAGTATGAAGCAGTGGAGGTGGACGAAAAGACTATTACAATGGAAAGAAGCCACTCTGAAAGCTCAAGAACTCATCCCTTAAACCTACCGAACAAAAACACAAAGGCTGATACCGTGATCAAAGCAAAACAAGAGAATTCAGCTTCTGATGAGAATAGCCTAAAAGCCTCTGCATCAAACGAAGATCGTGCTAGTGTTTCACCGAAAGAGAACGGTAAACGTAAGCCGAGGCCATCCCTCTTCACTACATGCATATGCTGCACAGCAGCAATCAGCTAATGCAATTTCTTGCAAAAACAGCACTACTTCTTGACCTTCATTTGCATGAACTGTTCTCGGGTCTGTTTTTCGTTCAGTGTTTAAGCTGTTTGAGAGGAGAATACCAACAGAGAATCCATTCGGAGATGAACTTTTCTTTTTTCTTTTTTCTCTTCTATTTTGTGTTCCTTTTGTTTTTTTTGTTTTTTGGTTTCATGTTTGGGGAGATTCTTGAATGCTTGGAGAGACAAAGAGATGTTTAAGGTGGCAATATGTAGCTGCCAGGATTTGTGCATACAGTGATTTTGAGACATTGTTTGACTATGTATATATATCTCATCAACTTTGTGTGCCTTCTATGTATGTGAAGTGTCAAATTGCAATTCTGGTAAAGTGAATCAGTACAAATATGTCGTTAATTTCAATCAACAATCAATAAACGCTAATTACTAATATTAAGTAAATCAATTACACTTAAAATTCCCTCTAAAAATACGAAATTACACTTTCCCTCTTTTTAAAAAAATTAGACTTACATGTCCTCTGAAAATTCTCTAATAAGAATAATATATAGTTTTAAATAATGCATTCATACGCAATCTCATTTCCACACGAAAACTTATATTAAAATTATCCACTCAAAAACTAAAAATAAAATCAAACACGGTGTGTACATAAATTTTATTGTGTCAGAAAATTAAAAAAACAAAAAGACTATCAGAAGTATATATATATATATATATATATATATATATTAATAGGTATAAATAGGTACAATCTCTATCTAATCCTCTATTCTTCTCTTCAAAATTTGAAAATTTTTGTAAGTTGCAATTTGATCAAATTATTTGCCTTGATCTGATTAGAACGTGCAAGCAGTTATTCCATGTGGTGGCCGTTTGATTGGATTGAAAATAAAAAAAATATAATTGATAATAAATCTATTATTTTATATTTGATGCGTGTGTGCCAGGGGTTGCCCAACCCAAAATGACATGGATGCTTGGGACAACCCAGCTTGTAGCTTAGCCGAACAAGCCCAAACAACCCAAGTAAACACTGAACCAACACTCAGCTAAATGAGACCTATGTGAGGAAGGAGTGACTCCCTTGCGACTAAGATTCCTTGCAAGCGTGGGATCTCCCAAGCTGAAGAAGACTCCTATTAAGTCACATCCAACCACAGATAAGGATGACTTACCCTTTATCTAACCAGCCCAACCAACTCCTGTGAATTTCATGGAGTAGATCAGACCCCCTGAGGATGACGGCACTCACCCTATAAATACAGATTTGGTCCCTCCATACGGGGGACGACTCTCTCACTTCCTAAACACTCTCTAAGCATTCTAGAAGCATATAACATATTCTTGCACTTTTTGTTGATCTTATCACCATATCATGATTTTCACCATGTTCATTTACTTTTTGGCTTTATTTAATCTGAAATCCAATACTAAGTTGGAAGTGCGGAGTGTTAACGTCTTTTTTGCAGGTCCTATCCTCAGAGCCCGAATATGCTCTAGCCCAAGCATCGAAAAATAGTCCATACCTATAGGACCCATGTTTTTTTTGCAAACAAGTAGCCTTGTCTGCGAGACACAAGGTTAAAGACATGAGTAGCAATGAAAACACCTAGCAATGCATTGAACAAGCAGAAAGCCGTGGAGCCAGCTGGTCGCGTCCAGGCTCAGCAGGTTATACTAGGGGCAGCAGGGTATCCCCTTCACAAAAGGAGTAATAGCGAACAAACTACCCTTGATTGTCGTACTCTCCAGCTATAGCTGAATGCGACGGTACCACAGACCCACAGGAGCACCTTTCGCACTTTGAGAATGCGGAACTCTTGCACCGATACACAAAAATAATCAAATATCGTGTTTTTGTCACTACCTTTGCTAGGGCTACCAAGAAATGATTTAACCAATTGCATGGAGGCGTGTGAAGGAAGCGGATAGGCCCGAGAAGTGCGAAAAATAAAAAAATGATTAAACATGCGAATGTAAAGCAATAAATAAATCCCGATCAAGGGGTATACCCTTGATCTTTCCCGGGCGTTCGGTGTATAAAATAAAACATAGGCCATAGAATTAATACGAGAAAAAACAAGATGCGAAAACATAATCAGAAGTTTACCTTTGTCGTTTTTCTCATATGACTACAAGCATTGTCTCCTCTCCGTTTTCGTTTCCGGATCCGTCCACGAAGAGATCTCAATCTTGAGACCCTCCCAAGATTGACACACCACCACTAAAGGATATGGAGATTTCGTGCTAGCAAAATCTCCACAGAAGAGATGGAGATCAAAACAATCGCTGTGAATTAACCTATTTGATTTGTCTTTTGTTTTGATCAGGGTTTAAGGATGGAGAATGTTAGGGAGAGAGAGAGGCATGAAGTTTTCAGAGATTTTTTAGGCTAGTTGTGTTGTGCGTGTGGCTAGGGTTTAATGAAGGTATATATATGACCTTGTCATGCACATACAAGGAGTCCTAACCTAGTTAGGCCCCAAAACAACAATTCTAACCCTAGCCACCCTCGTGCACGAAATTTACTTCCAAAATCAGCCAAAAAACCTTCCAAAATTGTCCTCTTGACTTAGCCAAGGTCCAACCAAAGCCTTGGACTTGTATTTAATGAACCGGACACGATAGGATCAAGCCGACATCTCATGGACTTATATTAAATTTAATTTAATCATAAGCCCAAATTTAAACTCCTTATCTTTTAATCCAATTAAAAGATCCAATCCCATGCTCTCTCTTTCAATTTATAAATCCAATTTATAAATTGGACCAAGCCCAATAAAATTAATCCGATTAATTTTACTAGCTAACTTGAAATTCTAATTAATCCAATTAATTAAATTTCAAGTCATCCATCACATGGATTGGTCTAAATAAATGATCCAATTATTTATTCTCTCCAAAGATTAATTTAATCCAATTAAATTAATCCGACTCTTCTAGAATTAATTTCAAATTAATTCCATCCCACTATAGTGGTAGGGCGTGACTCTTTAGGTTCACTCTCAGCTAGACTTGAGCATGTGTGAACAACACAATTAATTAAATCTAATTTAATTAATTATTTTAAATTATCCCATAATCGAAAATAGCCCGTAACCATGGTGGCCGTCTAGCAACAGTCCATGACACTAGAGACTAGGTGAATATTGGCGTGAACATTTAGACTTTGAATCTATACGAGTACAGTCCTACTATCAACCGTCTCCTGGCCTTAGTCCAGGGCATGGAATTGGGTGTTGGTTCCCATCCTTGACTAGGCAACTATGCTTAACACTTGAGATGCGTTTACTCTATTGATCCACTCTAGGAAACCTACCCTTGATCGATCAATTCTTTTGGCCAAAGACTTTTAGAGTCTAAACCATCTCGAGGTGCATGGGAGAACTCTCTGTCATATAATGATAGGGGACAGATCCTCTCTTGGAATCCACCGTCCTCGCTACATACTCCGAGTGCACTGGATAAGGCTTATGATGACCATGCCTCACGACACAGCCACCGCTTGCCATATCCAAGATACAGTCTTCGTATGTACGTGACTGTCATGATTCCTCAAGTCAGAGGACTAATTCTTATACTATCGGAACCGAAAATCCCAATCATACCGACCAAGCCTTGAGAGGCTTCCATATGACGATTCCAGTGAGTCACTTCAGTCAGTTGACTATCTTGCCAACTAACCCACTAAAACTACACAGATGACCTACGTCTCCTGTCGACGAAACACGGGTATAGTACTTAGTGCAAGTCTCAAGGGGACCCTCGATACGCATTCTCGAGGTCCTCGAGTTGGGACATTTCAAACTGGCCCTCAGGAGTTGGTCCCATAGCATCCAAACCTATGCGCAGCCCAACTCCACGGGTTTAACCTTTCGGTCTGTGGGCATTTCGTTATGACATTGGAAACCCCGTTCAATATCAGTGGTAAGTACAACGAAACAAATTTCCATCTTGATGAATTCTTACCGTATTCATCAATCTAAGATTATTTGATAAAGATTGTCGAACGAAAAACAACCAATCTAATTGGCTTTTGGTCACCTATTCTAATAATATCCCACTTGACCATTAAGCCAATTACCTATGTCGCTCAGGACCTTCTGAGCATGAGCATCTACAATACCGGCTAGATTTCATGGATCTACTTTATTTTCTGTTGGATCTATACGGTCCAATTGTGTATTTTCTTTCACCATCGCTGCCTGCAGATGGTTATTATCTAAGAATTTGTGCGGATCTTGTGATGAGATCTAGGGTCCAAAAGGCTCTCGCCCTAGCCTTATTGTTCGCCTCCAAGGCTACAATTGGCTCAGTCGTGCTAGGCACCACGTCCATCCAATGAATGTTGTTTTTCGATCCAAACCACTTTCCCAGACCGACTTGTTAAAGTCGTCCCACATTCAACTTTTGTGATGGGGTGTCTGCTTGAAATCCCTCCTTGCTACCATGCGTACCATCAAGTACGAACGTGACTATACTTTGAGAACTTATCCATTATTCACATAAGTCTAGAAGCTAGTATCCGTTTAGCCTTCTAGAATTAACTCTCCACAAACATGTGTCAGAAGCGTTTCTTTTATCCTTATTCAGGTATTAAATACTTTTGACAATTGTTTACTGCCAATTCGTGTATTTCTGATATACTTTGTGTCATGCCCTAAGCATACACAACATCAGGTCCAACACACCAAACTAACACTTTTGTATTGTCTTCGGCATAGACATAGGTGATGTCCTAGACATCTGAGCGTTCTTATCATTTAAATATAACTGAGTTTTGAACAACTTAAGCTTTCTCATCAGTCAATCATGACTGAGTCTCGAACAGCTTTGAGCTTTCTCATCCCTAATTTAAGAATTCAATTCCTTTTATAGAGAATTTCGAAAAATTTTATATGTATCTTAGTGTTTCCCAAATATCTTAATCTCATTCCAAATGAGATTAAGATGTTTATACACTAAACACATTGGAACTCACACCAACTCCCACTGACCTTGGGCTCATTTTATCAAATCATACCTAGTATGATATTTAGATAAAAACGAATATTTCAATCTTATGAAGTCTCAAACCTAGTTTGAACTTCTTAGTGAATCCTTAGGCTCCTAGCCATTGATTCCGATTGATGTCCAACATTGCTCCTCCTTATGTTCTTTTGGATTAAAATCTAATTCCATGGACAAATAAGGATTGGAATATGGTCAGTTAGGGATGTTATTTGATTACGAATGATGTTTTGAAAAACTACTCCCACTATTTCCTTAACGTATATAGGACTATCCTATTAACCTAAGTACTTTATGGGACATGAGTTTCATCATATAATAAGAGCTAACTTATTTTAGTGAAACACCGATCAAACAAAGTCCAACTTAGTTTGATTTCTTCCTTATCAGAGACTGGTCAACCGTGGTCCTTTTAGGAAGAATTTCATCAAGTGAGAATCACATTCTCATTTTCGATATTCAAAACTCCCACTAAATACACACCCTCTCGATCTAATCAAAAGTTGATCAGTTTGGCTCACCACTTCGAGTCTAATTCTTTGAACCTCATCAAACAAAATTAAACTGGTGAACTCGCACATTGATCTTGTGTATTTTAGTAACTCACAGATATCACACTGGATTCATTCCAACATGTAACTGGTAAACTCATTTTTTCCAAAAAGAGATTTTGCGGTCTTTCTCCTTCTTTGTAAGGTTTTGAAAGCTAATGGATCCAAATTGCATATTTCTAGTGCTCTTTGAACCCATCAAATGTCTCTCTTCCTCAACTAGAATAGATTGACCTACCAGGACTGTAAGCTTGGGCTCTTTGATTATCATTTTATTCTTTATTTAAATATGCATAGTCCAATTATGAGACAGTATATGTTTCACCCAACAGACATGAATCCCATTCAATGTCAAATAAAAACTTTATTGATCAAAAGTTGTGTAATCAAAATTGTCTAACAATAATGAGAACAATCTTTTGATCATGCTAGGTTACATAACACTACCCTAACATGATCACCACTAAGCTTAACTAAGCCCCTAGTTTTTTATAGCAACAGCCCTGCTATCGCTAACCTTAGGACCTTTTGTTTCGGCTTTTCTACTCCTCATCACCATCTGCAAACTATTCGCAGATTATGAATTCGTTGGTATCCAATATCAAGAGTAGAATGGTGATAATGTTAGTACCCAATTAAAGGTTTATACCTTCATCGGAGAAGAGCTTAGGACACTCCCTCTTCCAATGACCCTTCTCACGCCATAAATGAAAACATTATTCGAAATTGTTGACTGACAAACCCTTTTCCATTTTCCTTTACCCCCGCCTAGTGGTGTAATCGAGCACTCGAAGTACTTGCAGCATTAGAAGACGTCTCACCCTTCTTCCTCTTCTCATGTCCGGCAACTTTGCCCTTCGCTTTAGAGGTTGACGTCTCTCCCACTAGTACCGTTGACGCAGATTTTTCAATCATTGCCTCATACTTGACCAATATATTAATCAAACACTTTCCTCAAGCCCATTCATGTTATAGCTGATGGTAAATTGATCAAGGGAGGGAGATAGTGATTATAGAATCAAGTCAACATACATTTCTTCCTCCTTGAAATCTGCCTGGAGGTCTTTGAGCTTCGCCATTAGGGATAACATCATCACTCCATGCTTTTGTACGGATGAACCACTAATCATTATTATGCCAAAGAATGCCTTCGTCACGGTATATCCAATATGCCTATCCGGTACCGCATAATGCCCCCCATTATTGACCATTATTGACCAGATGTCCTCATACCTTTTGTACTATTTTTGAATCTCATTACTCATCGAGCCCAGTACGATACTGTATACTTTCTGATTGTTCTCATGCCACTGAGTAAATTTTAGTACGCCAAACATTCTCCAGGCAGGAACCCTTCCAACAAAATCTGAGATAGATATTTATCCATAACGTAAGTCTGGTTCTTGAAATCGAGGACCATCCTCACATTTTCCAGTCAGTCTAAATAGTTTCTTCCATTAAATATTATCCTCAAGTAAAGTTAAGTGGATTCTTAGAAATTAACAATAAACAGAAAAATATGCAGATTATTATAATATAAGGTTCAAGATAAGGACTTGGACTTCAGTCATTAACCCTCCCATTATTTCTGTGAAAGCCTATCACTCTCAAATGGGGTTTTAGGAAAATCACCTAGTGCGCTTGAGGTCCACAAGCAAAATTCTCCATTCCCCGTTTTTACGATACACATGGAAATGGCATTGTGGGAGGTATCCAATACCATTATCGTCCTACGAGATCCCCAAGATATTTTGCCTCACCTTTTCACGTGATTTCGAGGACTCAGAGAAAATCACGTTACTTGGTGTTAGACTGACCCATCAACCGAATCATACCGCAAACTATCGCCCCCCATGACTCGTGAGACACGAAAATAGAATCGTGGTCTTTTCGTTTACAATAATAGTGCAGCTTTATTCAAGTCCAAACGTGCCACGACTCGTGAGACCTTGTGTGGTTGAAATTAGCTTCCTCACTACATTACTGTGGATTGAATGTGTGGAATAATGAGCCATTGTGTTTTATTTCTATTTTTAGGGGTCTAATATTATTAGTTTAGTCCAACCAAGTGAGAGTTTATTTTAATAGTTGATCGAGACCTCATCACAATTAATATCTTGCATGAAAATATATCCAATATATATAATGCATTTAAATGAAATGCATCGCATACAAAATAAAAGCCTACCACGACCCTGTTGGATGATCACAAGCCCAAAATCTATGCGACCCACTGAGCCTGCAGTGGATCTATGGCCAGTCTAAGGGTAGACCTATGCTATTACAAGATGTTTAACCCATTAACATATTATGGGCCTTGTAATCTCTCTTTATTTCTTTATTTTTTCATGGGCTCTATCTTTCGGGCCTCTTTTCCATGGATTTTCGTGGGCTAACCTATGGCCTCCTCCATGGACCTCCATTGTCTGGGCTTGCTCTTTATAATTATTTAAAATAAAATAAAAGTAAAACCTCTTCGCCTCTTCTACTCTCATTACAACTTAAAAAAAAAAAAACCCTTAATAATCAGTTGGGGAGAGTACATTAATAGAGAGAAAGCAAGCCTTAAGCATAATAGGCTAAAAATGAAGAGATAGAGAAATAAGAGGCACGCAGGCCCCAACCCAACAGAAAATAAACCATACACAAGGTCCAATGGGCTTCGTGATCACCCATGTTAATCCAATTAACAAATATAGCACATTTTTTTTCAAAATAAACATGCACATCAAATATAACGCCAACCATGCATTATATAGAAATGATATCCAATATAAAAAATTAATTGCACATCAAATCCCAAAAATTTATATGTAAAATAATGCAACTTAATAATGAACATAAGTACAACCCATGCAAAAACTAATTCTTGTTTGAAAACCCATTAAAATGAATTTTAGTAATTTAATCTTGGGAAATACCAAATCTCAACAAAAAAATTAAATTCACCAAAATTAATTATTTTAGAAAAATATGCAGAAAAATCAGAAAAATCAAAAATTAAAAAATCTGATAAAATCATAAAAGACGGTCTAGACGGCCGATCGGCCCAGCCGGCCGGCAGTAGGCTCTCTCCCTAACATTCTCCATTTTTAAGTTTTGTCTTTTGGTCTTAGAGATCAAAGAAAAATGAAAGAGAGATCAAACACGTTAATTCATAATAATTGTTTTGATCTCCATCTCTTCTGTGGAGCTGTTGCTAGCACGAAATCTTGACATCCTTTAGTGGTGGTGTGTCATTCTTGGGAAGGTCTCAAGAATGAGATCTCGTTGTGGATGGATCCAGAAACGAAAATGGAGAGGAGACAACGCTTGTAGCCGTACGAGAAAAACGTCAGGTAAATTTCTATTTACGTTTTCGCATCTTGTTTTTTCTCGTATTAATTTTATGGCCTATGTTTTATTTTATAACACAGACGC